>KN480984.1:7550-41672 GCA_000787095.1 Periophthalmodon schlosseri
GGGGACATCTGTTATCAGTGTGTGTGACTGAAGTAGTATTTTTCCTCATTGCTTTTTCCTGCCCGCAGAATGAAAGTCTAGCAAACACAGAAATACACCAGAGGCAAGTTGACCTGTGGAGCTAAAATACAGCAATTCACAAGTGCTGAGTCAGAGAAAGGTTAAGGTGACTTATTTGAAATTATATGATTTTGTCACTATGAAAATACAAGGACCAAAAAACTATGATTTCCAACCTAGAGGTCTCTAAATGTTCATATAGGGTTCCCAAGGGTTCTTAAAACAAGGACCAAACTTCAATTTTAATGAAAGTCTGGCCTATTAAATTGGTTCTTATATTGATTACTGTTTTATGACTTTCTTCCATAAAGCTCCATTTTCAAGCTTCAATTTTCCTTTAAAAGCAGTAGTTTGGCAGGTAGATGAATAGTGAGGTTGCACTGAAAAGTAATTTACAAAGTGCAGGTCAAAATTGCGTGACAGAAATAAACTACTTTTAAATGTATTTTCTTCATATATCCTCTGCTGAAATATAAATGTGTGTACTAGTTTTTTCATACAGGATTTTTGACAGATATAAATGGTCTTGATTTTAGGAGTGTACAAAGCTTCAGAGGCCAGGCTGCTCCTACTGATGTACCAGGTAAACTATCCAAACCAGGGAACCCAGGCCAAGAACTCGGCCGTATCTCCTGCCAAAATCATCGAAGACTCCTGGACCATGGACGGATTTGTAAGTGTCACAAGAAAACCTTTTTACAACTTAGCATAATGAGATCCACCATCTTATTTTTAAGTGTAAAAAGATGTCCAGAGAGATGCATTGGCCAAAATAATGTGGAAAAGTAAATGTACATTAATTTATATGGGCTGTATGACATATATTTCTCCCTTTATATTTTCACAATGTACTCAATTATAATGTATCCAGGTTTCTGCTGAGCCTGACGGTTCCAGTTACGTGTTCCAAGGCTTCATTCAGGGAAAAGACTACGGACAGTTTGGACTCCAAAGACTAGGTAATATGCGATTTCACTACATGGCACATTACACTATAAATAATAGGCCTACGTGAAGTAAAATTTCAATGAATTTGTTTTTGGTTTGTGACAGGTCTAAACATGTCTGAGAGTCATAATTCTCCACCGCCTCAACTCGGTACCAACAGTAGTTCTGTGGCTATCGCTATTCTGGTGCCTTTTTTCGCTCTGATCTTCACCGGTTTTGGCTTCTATCTCTACAAACAAAGGTAAGAGTCACAGTCAACACGAATAACATTCTAAGCACCTGTATAATATGATGAAACATTACTGTATTTCGAATGTTTATGCTCCATCTGTTTATTTGTTAAGGAACAATCAGGCTGTGTAGTGAAACAGTGCCCACTTTGGAAGAATTAAACATATTTATTCGGCACATCTGGCCAGTGTCTCTGTTGCTAACATGTGATGTGATTATTCAGCTGTAAGTGTCTGAAAAGGCCTGCTATAAGGGAATTAGTTTTGGATGGGCAGATCTGAATCACACTAGGCTTCCTAAAAAGTCTAATCCTCCTTAAAGCTTGTTTACAGTGTATTTACTCAGTGGCAGAGATAGAAATAAGTCACAAATACTGCATTTACAGAAATGAAGTTGGTGCACTATAATTGACTCATGAGTATATTTTAAGGCATGCAATCTGCTTCACTGATTAAAACATTATTTCATTTCTAGTTGCCAGTTTCCTCTTCAGACATGTAATTTTAATTGTGTACATGTAAAGACTATTTCCACCTGCCTGTATGCTAATATTTATCTTTTCTTCTTGTCATTACAGAACAACACCAAAAACCCAGTACACAGGCTGCTCAGTCCACGAAAACAATAATGGCCAAGCTGCCTTCGAGAACCCTATGTACAACACCAACGCCAAGGCAGTAGAGGGGAAAGCAGTGCGCTTCGATCCCAATCTAAATACTGTCTGCACCATGGTCTGAGGATTGATTATCCTCACTCGAATTAAAGAACTCCAATATCTAATGGGACCACTCGTGGTGCAAAGTTGTGGAGGTGGGAGCAGCTTGCTTCAACTTAGAGCTGGCCACAAAGCTAAAAATGGATTGGAAATAGTTTTCGGTCCAATTTCCCTAAAGTAAAAGGAAACCCACTCTCCATGAATAAAAGGCATTTGCAATCTTCTGATGAAACAGACTGGAAGAAAAAGTCCCAGGTGAAGTATAGAGATGATTCTACAGAAAACACAGGCCAACTTTACATAAAACCAAGTATAGCCCATATTATACATGACCTGCATCTTCAGCAGCAGAAGTTTGACCCGGGAGCCTGAGATGAGGTCACTCTAACCTTAAACGTGTGGCTCTGCTTTTAAATGGGCCTGTTCTGCTCATATATTGTCCCACCTCACAGAGATACAACACCACACTGTTGTCTTCCCACTTGAACAAACAACCGTGTGACTCAGTTTGGAGCGTGACATGAAGAAGATGTCATTAAAGACACTGTGAAGCAACAACACTGCTCTGTCCGGCTACGACAGGGAACAACAGTAAATAATCATTTAACCTACAAGCTTTGAAACGAGAGAAGAACAGCAGGGAAGATGTCTCCATGACAACCACGAGCTGGTAAAACTAATCTTCCTCTATTTAAATTGAATTTAAGACACCATGGAGAGCAGTGTAAGTTGTTTAAAAATACTAACTACAAAGCAGTGGGAAATGAAACCCTAAAGACAGGAGCATAATCCAAACTAAAGTGGGATTAAAGTGAAGCAGAACTAAAGCAGTCATAGAGAGGAGTGTGCACTAACAGGACAGACTCTGCAGAGAAACTGCTCCTTTGTGTCCAATGCTGAACTGAGAAGACAAACAGGAAGTAAACTACAAATCTGATGCACCCAGTGTGTCTGACCCAAATCTCCAAAACACTGGGTTTTCTCTCCATATGAAGACATGGAGATGCCCTGACCCTGTGAGAGACACAGAGGACTCACAGAGAGCTCTGGCATTAAAGCACATTCTGCAGGAGCGCCCCCTGTCTGCCACAGAGTGGACTGAAGGTCAAAGGTCACAGACCAGGAGCTGAATCTGAGGTTTACATGCAGCTCCGTCCTGACAGGGAAACATGAAGACAAAGACTGGTCTAAAAGCAGGGTCTCCAGACTGTCCCGTGTGTCCTCCATGTCCAGCACAGAAGGACAGTTTGACACTGACTCAGACAGAGGGACAGGAGACTTTGGGAGGTTTTGTCCTACTACTGTGGACATAGGTCCACTGTCATTCTGCACTCTATGAGTGCTTCTCTTCTTTCTTGTTTATTGCTGCAGAATCTTCTGATCTGTAAATCTATTGCATATATAGTCGGGAGCATTCACCCATCTATATTTTTGTGCTATATATTTACCAGAAGGGAGGGGCGTGTGGGAGAGATGGATTATCAGAGATATTTGGAAAAAAGAAATATGCCACAGATGTGTGATATCAGAGACGTTTCGGTTCTTTTGTAACGTTTGAGTTTTTGTGATGTTTCTCCCATTGTTGCTATGGTTCCACTGAGGCAATCAGGAGTGTCAGTGGTTCTGTCGTTGTCATTATTGTTGACGTTTAAGGTTTACCAGCAACAATCAGCAGGTTCAAACTTATTCCAATCTTTTTACACAAGACAGAGCACTTCATACAACTTTGAACTTTAAAACAGAGTTTGTCTTTTCTTTGAGCTGGTGTCCATCACAATGTCCTCATGTCAGCGTCTTAATGATCAGCCAAAAACTGCACTTTAAACTTCACATAATGTGATGCTGCCCACATTGTACAGCTCAAATTCAAAGTGGATTTTATTCTCTGAGATGTCTAGAAGGCGATGGTAGCCCTATAAACATGTACGCTATAAAAAAGAATAATGATCATTGCTGGTGAACTGCCCAATATGAAGTGTGAATGTCTGTTTAAGTCTTTTGTAATTTTTTTTGTTTTGCAATTTCATTTTTGTTTCTTCAAAATGTGCAGGTGTTAAAATGGAATCTATTTTAAGGACGAATAATAGATTCAACACTATTTACAAAGGGTACAGGTCTGATGCTTCAAGTTGGGTCTTCTCTTTTACCCCCAAATAAATAATATAGTTTTATCAGATTATTAAAATCTAAATTTATTATGATCCAAGAAAACCATGGGGAAAAATAGCCTTATCAACTCAGCTCAATGTTCCATTGATAGTGCTTGTGTTTTTGTATCAGATCTGCTTTGTGCCATAGTTTCACATGTGACAGTGTTCATTCAGCCCCTGTCAGTCTGTGACAGCATTTTCACATGCCACTGATGAAGCACTACTGAGAAATGTCAGATATCTGTGTAAATGCCTCATATCCACTCTTTTTAAATGGAAGCTCTTGTGTGTCCATGCTAATGCATTTTCTGCACTTCCAAAAAGCATTCAACAAACATGTAGTGAAGTTTTCAGGTTTTCAAGATCAAGTGAATCTGTGTTCAGCTGAGTTTAATTAATATAAAAACAGTAATTGTATTTGCTTATAGATCTACAGTGGACTGACGCAACTATTAAGAGCCTATAAGTCCACTCATTTAAAATAAAAAAAAAAATGCAATAGTATGGACCTTTTGGACAGGCGCCACATTCAACAGTTTAAAATAACTTGGTGCCAAAATAGGTGAAAATATCTGTACTTTTTATATCCCCACTATCCAACCCCCTCGTTCCATAAGTCATCATTTAAAACAAAGGTAGCTGAGATATTCCCCGTTCGTTCCCATGTCTGATAACAATGTTGTGTTGCTATGGTGATTTATATTGACTTTGGGTTGACTGTTGCTGCAGTTTTTGTCATTTTGTGTCTTTTTCTTGGGTATGGATCTGACACAGTGCCTACCAAAACCATAAGACCCTCCCTGTCATGAAACGCGTCACAGACACACACACTTGGACTGCGATCACACCCGCTCAGCTTTTGCTTCTCATCTGAAGTTATTTTCTTCTATTTTGCCACAAGCTTGTCCTACTGACTGACCGCAATAAGACCCATGTGAATTGGAAGACTTGACCGTTTCTGCCTGGGGACATTGGAAATATTCACCATTTGAAGAAAAAAAAACAATAAAATATAGAATAAAAAGTGTTTTGTACAGAAATATATTTTTATGATGAAATATTTGTAAAATGTATGAATCTATTATGTAAATTTTCAATGCAATGTAAGATTAAAAAAGGCTAATTGCTTTTTGTATAAATGTGTCTTGTTTACTGCGTCATTCCCTTTTTCATTTTCAACCTAAGATCTTGTGCTTTCTGGGGAAGTGAGAAAAAATAGGCCTACCTCCCTCCAAATGCATTATATGGGCCTAATAACATTTCAAGTTGGAGAGGGGGGTTATCTCGCATGCACCACTGTAAGATACAGCGGATTTTATATGTGAACTCTACACTGCCACTGTGGAATGAGAGTGAGAAGTCTGTCAGTGTGTCAGCCCTTACCAGCCTTTGACTATAGTTGTCCCATGCATCTTCTCTGGCCCATTGCAGCAGGATAGGGCCTAACTGACCAGTAACAGCTACTTGAAATAAGCAATTTGATTTTACAATTTGTCTTTCAAATGTGTCAGGTAAGTTTAGTTTAGCCTCTTCATACAGCCCATAGCCTATAGTGTCAAGTAAATGAATGAAATCTTGGCCTAAGAAGAATTATCATATGGCCTGTAAAATTATAGGCTACCCTTCATCTTTGTGGTGGGGGCAGACTGGCATATTTTGATCCTGTGGCGGCGTAACAGCTAGAACCTGTGAATGCTTATAACCTTGTATACAGCAAAGGTTACATAAAGTGCATCCAAGAAGTCCTAGCACTACCTTTTGGGATGGAGCACACTGCACTTACAGGAAGGACACTCAGTACAGAGCACATGAGGCCGTATCCATCCGCGCTCTCAATCAAACGCCCTATCTGGCAACGTTAGATAAAGCAATAAAATAGTCCAGACCGCTGCGCTCATTATGGCCCTGCTCCAGCTCATTGTGGATGTGTCCCCATGTGGCCCCGCGGAAACATCCAGAGATCAAACCGGCCCTGACTTAGCGGCACATGCTTTTAAAAACGATTTCAATGTGTGAACCCACGTGTTATTTTGTGGCTTGTTGGCATATCAGACTGATGACCTGACAGCACCAGTTTGATCACACGTGTTGATCCTGTGAACCCTGTTTAGTCAACACTTTTAGCTTAGAGATACCTCCGAGAAGAAGAGATCATTGAAGTGGATTTGGCAAATCAAAGGTAAGTTCATGTGAAACTTGAAAAGCTGTTTACTTGGAGTGACCTTCATGTTGGCTAATAGTCCAAAATGCACTTTTAATGTCCATGTGACCAACGTGCAAATCCCCATGAGGTAAATTCTTCAACATCATTAATATGGTTTAATGTTAGTGTGGGGTGATTTGGGTTAAAGCTAGGATCAGTCTTTAGATTCAAAGAAGTATATTGTCAAACAAATCAATCAAATAATGAGCTGTATTTACCATGTGTGCCCACTAGATGGCAGCCTTAGCCCACATTCTCCATGAAGTTACGAGAGGGAAGACACTATCCTGGGTCAGTTTGGAGTCTAAGCAGAGAAAATGACTACATTTTTACCATTGGTTACAATATTAATTTGAGGCCTTGTAGTCATACTTGTGATTTACCAGAAGATGGCGCATTGTTACAAGTGAGCTGAAGTTTGCACAGCAGACTAGTGCAACCGAGTTTGACTTTTTCAGATTAACCGAACAGTTGATGATTTTAAGTAGTTTTACCAATAATGGGTTGATGCATTGTTAATTTACCTTAACACAGTGCAATGAAAAACATACAAGTTATTTCTCCTAGTCCAAGTATGTTCCCTGTATATTATTTCTCTGAAGCTTGTATTTCCCCCAGTAGAACAACAGATGGCAGTAGCTGCCCTTGCATCAAAATAGGCCACTGTTTGAAATGGCCTATTGATAATCTTAACTCCATACACTTTTACTATGTTTTTTACTACTACTATGTTTTTAAATAATACTGTACTATATTAACATTTCACTAAACCAGTTTTCAAACCTGAGGTGTTTTTGAGTTTGTTGACTCCCCTGACTTTTCGGTGTACTTTAGGTGTCATTGTTGGTTATTTAAAATCTCACCTTCCCATAGATCTTTTAGACTGTGCCCCTTTTTCAGGGGCGAAGAGGAGAAGCCTCTGTGGAGCGTGCTGGACAAACTGGGACGAGGTGAAGGTGTGGGAATCATCTAAAAAGTCCTTCTGCGACTCTGCCCCATGTGAGTCTCCAAAGACATTCTGTTTGTCCTGACTTTTGAATAATGCATAAACAAATACCCCACACACACAAAACTTGTATACAAAAACTTTAAAATGGGACAAACTAGAGCAAGAAGACCCATTTTAATGTGCACTGTTCATTAGTTTTCTTCATTTTTCTTTACTCTTTACTATTGTTAACATTGATTAATTTAGAAGACTTTCACTGGTACATTTACACCTTAGGAAAGCTGCCACAATTAGCTTTAGTAAAAAAAAAAAATAAAGTACTTTTCCATTTGACTTCATAGAGAAATTGCTGCCCGTCTGCTTTGTGTACATTGAAAAGATTATTAAAGAATTTTGCACCACCCTTTTTTAACTTAAGTTGAGCTTAATTGTCACAGTTGAAATCAGCATCTCTTCAGTTCCTCCAGCTCTATTCTTGTATCTGGTGAATTCCCTCTCCCACATTCCTCCATCTTCTCTCTCTTTCTCTGCGGCCGCTCAGATCAATCCGGGATTAGGCTTGATTACACGGACTGCCCACTGGGACGCTTTATTTCAATGAATTAGTCGGGCGCATGAACAGAACTGCAACAGAACGGTATTTTGTAGCAGCCACATAAATTATGCATTGTGTGTGGATATTCTGTGGATATCGGGAAGCCTTGATCAGCTTTTATATGGTTGAAATTGAGAGTGAGAGAAACGGTTAATTGCCAGTGTTGTCATATGTAATCGCGGCTGCGTTTGATGTACAATGGAAAGAAAAGGCGTATAGGAGCTTATTTATTCATGTGTTGATGGGAATGATGCTTATGATGAAGAGGAAACCCTGATAAAATGGTTGTGGTATCAGATTTTCACCATAAAATTACTTCTGCACTTTTTGAAGACTAACGTTGTAAATAAGAATTTGGTTTTAATGTTTTGTCTGGTTAAATAAAGGTTAAATAATAATAATTTAAAAAAAAAAGATTTAAAAATATTGTGTTCTCTACTACAATATTACATGCATATTTTTAGTTAAGATAATTTATTTTTTATTTATGTGATTTTTTATTTTTTTTTATATGTGTGCGCGTGTGTGTGTGTGTGTGTGTGTGTGCAATGTAGATAAAAAGTATTTCAAGGCAAATTCAATGCCACAGTTTTATATTTGGCTCCAAGTGATTAAAACTCGTGGATTTAACAACTGCTGAAAAAAGGTTTATTTTTACTACTTACATATCCTCATCCTTAGTAAACATGTTTTGAGTGTCTTTTTCTATCGTAATATTTCACATTTTTATTAGTTATTTTTACACTTTCACAATTTTACAATTTTTGATGATTTACTTTATCTCCAGTCACGATACAAAAAGTCAAAACACTTCATAACAGAAGCGCAGTCATGTCTGTACACGAGTATCCTGATAATGCATAGCTGATCTGTAGTGTTTCTTCCACAGCCCCTCTCCGGTCCCTCCGACGCACACAGAGGTAAAGTTGGCTCCGAAGCTCCGCTGCTCGCTGTGACCAATCGATTAGCATGACATGGCCAGCCGTGTCCTACAGCGCGAGGCTACAATGTAAGATTAAATACTGGCTAGATCCTCATCAGGATAGAAATCAATGGTTGTTGTTAAGGGCAAATGTGTGCAGGACCGTGGGGGAGGGGACAGCGCAGAGTCACTTTACATAGAGGGTCCCGCACTCTCCTCATTGTGGCGCCAGGCGTATTGACCTGAATGGGAACAGGATGACACCGAGGTTTGTCACCATCTTTACTTCCTCATTGACTTTGAACCACACATAGACCTAATGTAAGCAAAAGCACCACTTGGCCTACAGTATTTCCAATAATTAAAATGTATTCCTGGGCATTGGCTAGTGTATATTATTTGTTTTATATCCAAAGCCAGTCTTCTTGACATCCAATCCTACCAAGCAATGTCCCAATGTTTTGCCAGAACAAAATTTGAACAAATTTTCCCAGAATGTTGGCAATTGGCAATTTACTTTATGCTGGAAAAAATCCTTAAATGACCTGAATGAAAGCCCGTTCTGTGGAGATCCAAACATTTGCCCACTACGATTGCATTGGCTGAGGTCCTTTTTATCAGAAGTGTAAAATGTATGATGGTGGATTTATGATTAATGTTTATAGTTTTTAGATTTTGTTGGACAGGGTAGATGAACGCATGACAGGGGTGAAGAGTTAGAGACATTCAGCACAGTACACGATCAGAGCCAGGAATACTGAGGTTGACCGAGCATTTTTTTCCCCTTTCTTTTCCTTTTTTGCCTGAACCACAAATGCCTTTTTACTGTACAACTCACATAGTCAATGGTAAAAGCCATGGAGCCCAGCACAGCGACTGGTGGCTCTGCGTTATGAACAGTGTATCGTGCTCTGCTGCTTGTCATAATGTTTTGTCATTTTAGAAAGCTCACACCAGGGGCCGGGAAACGCTAATTAGGCAGCATTAATGCAAAATAAAAATAAGGGGAAAAAACAATAGTAGTGTGTGGCCAACATCACGGCTTGGAAAAATGCCAGTGTCAAATATGTATTTAACATGCTAGAGACTGGGGGTTAGTTTGTACTTGAATATTTTAATGATGCAGCTCCATCCTATATGTTGAAAAGTAAAATAGCTTAAAACTCAATTTGTATACCAAGGGGCAGATTTGATTTTCAGTAACTATTCCTGTACCACTATGATGATAAAACCCTTTTTAAACAATAGAATCATTAGAATGTCATGTTAAACACAGAATATGAGATTTTGATGTGGAGTTTTGACATAGATCAAGGCAATTCTAAAACTATTCAGGAAAGCAAAATTTATGTAATTTTTGTGTAGTTTTGATACAATTTTATTGTCATTTGTATCTGGGTTTCTTTTCTTTTTTTTCCCCTTTTTCATTTTTTTTTATTTTTTATTATTATTATTTTTTACAATCCTACTTCCTAGAACAACTCCCACAATTTCTTCTGGCTGGAGTCTGGCTTACGACTTCCCTATACCTCGATCACACTTAAAATTTGATTACAATTCTAAAAAATGATTGATATAGTGTGAGGTGAGAACAAACAGCGAAAGTGCCTCTGTTGTTGTTTTGTTTGCGGTGTAATTAGTGCGTGGCCTTATGCGGACGAGCTGAAGCAGCAGGTCAGCTTCTGTGAAGTGCTTGTTAACTAGTGATTTATGAGTCTGCCTTATTATAGTGAGATTTCATTGATTTGTGGAAATTGCCCAGCCCCCAGTTATTGTGCGCCTTCCACGGTGAGAGGGGAGTGTGGTCAAAACTGATTTACTTAATGTTTAATGAGTTTGGCTGTAAATCGTATGGTCAACAGCAGCACATGTACGGGTACGGTATAAGACTGCGCTGCCGGTATTAGACTGTAGTGTTCCAAGAATGCATGCAGATAAATAGATAGATATAGATATAGATATGAGATATATATCAGAGAGATATACAGTATATAAATATATATAGATATAGGGTTGGCTAATATTATTATACCCAGATGCTAAATGGTTAAAACTAGTATCAAAACTAGGTACACAAATGATTTTCGCTACTGAAAAAAATTAAATTTTTGAATAGGCCTGTCACAATAATACATTTTCTGCGATAAACAATAATAATGAAACTACTTTAATAACAATAATTCAATAACAATAATGCAAGATGATCTCAGTAAACCATTTTTAAATGGACAGCATCATTAAAACCCATGAGCTCAACAAACAACAAACAAACAAGCCACTGATTCAACCTGCTACAGCTCAAATCTTATTGTATTACAACAAAAATATCCAAATCTCCCCATTTCTGCAAATAAATTGTACACATGATAAATACTGACCCCCCCCCAAAAATGTATCGTTCCATCTTTCATATATTGAAAGATAAGTCGATATAGTAATTGTCGTGACAGCTCTACCTTTGAACCTTTCCTGAATAGGTTTATTATGGTTTTGATTTATAACAGGATTAGTAATAGTAGTCCATGTCCAGATCCATGTCTTTAGTATTGACTTTAGTATTGTGACAACACTAAAAAAGCCTTCACCATAAAAGGTCACGTTTTAATAATGACATAGAAGAAATAATGTCCAGGCTAGACTTTGTTAACTCAGACTTTTTATTGAATGGTGTTTATAATGCAAGCTGCATCATTTCATAGGACATTCTCAGGACAATTGCAGAAATGTTATTGTGAGCTTTTGACAAGCACTTTGATTAGTTGAGACGGTTGTTTTTAAAATCACACAACACATTTTAAACTTGGACAAACTATTGATCCACCAGGGAAATTACTTCAGTGTGAGTGAACAACAAACTTGAAGAGGAGACTGAAAACTTAACTACTAAATCATAAATGCATTTCAGAACATTACAGGTCTAAACTACAACTTTACTTTGGTGTTTGCAGAGGAAATTGTGCCACTCAAACAAATGCATACATCATTCGTCAATCGTAAGTATTAAAAGCGCACTTAAGATTCAAATTATAGTTGTTAGTCCAACCCAACTGGTGTTTGCTATAGATCAGTGAACAGCAGGAAAACAGATCCTCCCTTCCTGTTGTACACCTCTGTTTTCCTTTGCCGACTTCATGCCTGTCTATAAAAAACCCTTTCCTTTATCCAAACAAGTGAGGGATCTCTGGAATCATGGGAGATATAAGGCACGCTGGACCTGAGCGCGCTGCTTGTACCGACTCACCCAACCCCTCGTCGGGAGCAGGATTTGTTTGACTGGGGTAATTGAAAGTGTTTTAAACTATTATAGCAACCGGAGGGCTTGTTTAACTGTCGAGCTGCCAGTCAAGCGGGTGGGCCGAAAGCACGCGGCCGTCAAGCGCTGTCAGTCAGTGGAAACGAGAAGTGTCGGCTTAATGCATTGCCCGGCGAGCTGCGAGAGAGAGAGAGGGAGAGAAAGAGAGGGGCAGAGAGGGAGACGGAAAATCAGTGCATTGTCAAGTGGCAGAGTAAGAGCCATCAGAAGAGCAGGTGGATGGGAGCTGTCGCAGGCTGCTGTTAGACGGAGTAGTGCACTATAGTGAGTGTTTGTGGCGAGATAAAGGGTTAGAGGGATGTCGGGGATGTGTGAGAAGCCGATGGACAGACAGACGTTTTGTGGCTGTCTCCAGAGGCTTTTGTTGTGATTTGAGTCGTAAGAGGGGTCAAGGCACCTCTGCAACAAGTTTGATTTTCCTTCATTCTCTCAAGAGGGGAGAAATGTATGCTGTCGGTCCAAGTGGGATGTGTGAATGCTGTACAAAGACGTGTTTGGAAGAAAGAAAATAAGCAGTTTTGGACTTGGTAAAGGAGGAGTAATGGTTTTGGTAGTTTTAGTGGTGTGAGAAATGTGGTAATGGCAAGGTATAAGTAATGGCAAAGGATATAACTTTAATACATGAAAATAATTGAGAACAACCCCTTTTAAAGTATAATTTGATAAACAGCATAGACTGTATAAAGAAGTGGACTAGGGGACTATGACGTCACCCATAGTGTTCGGCTCCAGTCAAAAGAAGCTCCTTGAGACTAGCGGTTACAGGGAGTATCGTTGCAACCAAAGAGCCAATCATCAAGGAACAAGGCTTTTGAAGGTAACGTCCTTTCCCAGCAACACTGTCAATCAAACCTGTTGCTAACGCAAGCGGGAGCGACCTCAGGAAAAGACGGCACCTGATTTGTCTGTTATTAATGTTCATATCTTGATTTACGGACACAAAAGCGGAAAAAAGCGTGTCAATATGAAAATTTTAAGGCAAAAATGAAGAACCTGACAGCAACATTTGCAGAGAGGGGCAGCAATTTTCCATTAAAAGTGAATTGGAGTCAGAATCGATGGAGCCGGAAGTGTGCCTATGCTCGCTTCCTATCTGGAATCCGGCTGCTAGCAGGTTAGCTATGTCCATTTATATATACAGTGTTATTATATTTTGTAAAAGCACCTCTCAGGGTCAAGATAAGACTGCTGTGTGCTGTCTGAATCTAACAATTCTATTGTCCCCTAACCAGGGAATAAGACGGGTGCGATATTGGCGTGCTAGTTGTTGTTAACAGTGGTGTGAAAAGTGCTTGTATACTCATGGTGAATAATTGGGATGCTAGGAATGTGTTAGCAAATTATAGAAATTGTTTGCAGTAGTCCAAACCTATTCATTTCCTATTATTAGTATTATTATATTTACTTGTTTACTTCTAATCCTATAAAATAAATAGCTGTACCTTCCCAAAAGTACCAAGCGCACTACATGTTTTGTGGGTTGGTTAATTTAAAGGTGGCATTAAGTACAAAGGGTTAGGATTTTATTTTATTTTTTTCGTAACTGGCTTTGTTCTATAATTGGCAAGACACACACTGACTGCACAAGAATGTTTTAAATGAAGTAAATCATTGTAATCTTTGGGGTTTATGTATTCCCTGTTGTGACTTCCTGTGCAGCTGTATGTACATTTGTGTTGAAAGAGAAAATGATGTCCATGTTCCCCTCTGCTCCTCCTCTCACAGGCTGCTCTTGTCTTCTGCTCATATATTTATTTTATCATTTTGTGCCGCGGTGCTCGGTTGCCGCGGAGGGTCGTCGTGGCACATACCTTTGTTTCATCTCGACATCTCCTCTAGTGATTTATAACATGCACATTCGCTCCAGCACCACCTTTTCCTACCCACAATCCCTTTTATCTCCACCAAATGATCACATTATCGCGGCTAACACTAACACTGGGCAGAGGAAGAGGTCTGTGTTGAGCTAAACCAGACGGCGTCAAATCATTCCACCATGTTGGGAGCCCAAAGTGGTAATTACCTGTAATTGGACTGGCCTGTTTTCTAGGGATGCACCGATACCGATACTGGTGTTGAATATCGGCACCGATCCAGGGCCATTTAGCTGGACTGGGTATCAGTTCAGCCGATATCCTGGTTGGGCCTTTTATTGGATGTTATAAGACTATTTACTGGCAAAATTTGGCCTAGAACGTTTATAATATTTCATACGAAACAGTTACCTGTTGAATAAATGACACAATTGGACTCATTTTGTAGTAAGTTTATTGTGTTTTTGTTTTGAAATAAAATGCCCTTTTCAGTCCCTACACTAGTATCGGTTAAAGTCTGGTATCGACAGATACCAAAAGCCAAAGTATCGATATTGGTATTGGAACTGAAAAAAGCTGGGTCCCTACTGTTTTCACTGACTTGTCCCACTTTCTCATCTCGTCTTCACCAAAATTATATGTATTTCTCCAAAATTTTCATGGCTATAATTAAAAGCAGTTCATAGTATAATTTGGTATTTTTTTCTTAAAAATTTGTCCCATTTTGTCCCTGACTGATTATAGAACTACATTACCCAAGGCTGTGCAAATGGATAAAATGATCTTGCATCTGATTTTCATAGATATAATAGCAGTTACTTACAACTTGATACAGATTTTAAAGGTATCACTTTAAAAGGCTTAAAAGGATTAGTAAGAGTTTCATGAGGAGTTCCTTTCAAATACAAATCTGAGGCACTTAAAATGTGTATATGTATTTATTTATTCTTCTATAAATGCATTACTAACTACACTAATGCTGCTTTAGAATTTCTGAACACATTATTTTACTTTTTCCACAAAAATTTTGTTAACACTCTATGCTTTATTAATTAAACTAATTATAATCAAAGACTTAATACATAGTGAACAAACTCTAACTCCTAATTGCTTAATTAAGTAGTTACTAGCCTCTTTGTTCATGCTTTATTAAGACTAGTTTTAGTTACTATAAAGTGGTACGTATGTATAAAATGTGTTACCCTGGAAGTTGCACATAGTAGTGTACAAGGATTTAAGTATAAAACTCTTACTTTTTACCATTTCTAATTTGCTTTTACATGAGTAACATCTATGTTGAGCACTGGTAACTTCTGGAGTACTACCTCTGCTTTCCAAACTGACCTATTGGGTTTCGATCAATACTCACTGTCAGTGCTTCTTTTAGCTTCACACCAGTGCTCCAAACACACTTTTCCCATAGTCTGAAATTATGTTACATCTTTGGCAAAACATTTCCTGACCCACGTTGAGGGTTTCCACAATGATGAAAAAGGTGAACCCCATAGAAACCTTTGGAATACAAACAGATCTCTTTGAGCTGACTGTCTACAACACGAGTTTCATGAATATAAGTAAAAATGGTGGCAACGTCAGAGGAAGCACCACCCTGTAGAAGTAACGGGAATGTGATACTTTAAAGTGTGATGATTTAGTGTGGAGGTAAAGGGCATGTGTCCTCAGAGGTAAGACTTCAAACAGGACGTTAGGCTGAACACACAGGCCCACAGTGGAATAACATGAGGAGAGATGTTATTATTATAAGGCTGATTTACAACCATTATGTGGAGACGCTCAGAGGGGGTGAGCACAGTATCAAAACAGCACAAAAAATAAATAGTTTTACCAAAACCAGAATTAATTTCATGCTTTCAAGATAATTATTTTCATTGATTTATTTTTAAGAAAAAAAGTTGGAAATGGCCTCAAGGCTCAACCCCATGTCACATTATTGTAGAATGAGCTTCTTGTGAAAAGTGCCTGTTTTATTTTTTTTTAAGTTTCCAGCCTTGTTTCCCTCTGTCTTTAGTACTTTTTTGTGCCATTATCAAAAACATATTACTATAAAACTATATTAAATGCAAAATACATGCGTTGATGTTGATGTATTGTGTATTTTGGACTGCATATGTTTAGCTCTTGTCCAGACTCTCCCTGTTGTGTGGTGGGCCTGTGCAGTACGTGGCAGAGGCTAAATCGCAGTGACACAGTTGAGGTGTGCCCCTGACACCGTGCGATGGGACGCGCCCCGATGCATTACCGTCCACCAGGGCTTTGTGTGTGGAGACTGCTTACGCCTGTTTATATAAGCCCCCTGTATATCCCCTCTGCATGTGAGCCTCTTTACTGCAATGTCGCGAGCAGCCAATCACTTTTTCCACTCTAATTAGCACAGATGTAAATGCAGGCGGAGCCCCGATCGTTGCCAAAGCGACATGGTAAGGGTCCACAAAAGCAGATTGTGGGGGGGGGGGATAACAGGGAGATGTCCTGTCTCATGTTATTGACCAATGAATGCCAGTCCTGCCCTGTCACCACGCGGCGCTCAGACCAATACCACTGTAACCTTTGACCTTCCACCAGCCGCTGACACACTTTTCACACCACGCTCAGGCACACACATTATTTGGAGATAAAGATAAAACCACAGTAGTCATGCAACCCTCATTACTGCCAATAGTGACGTGCTGCATATCTTAAAATGTACGTCAGAGGTCAGTCAAGTTGTTTAAAAAGTCAATTTTAACAGTGTGCCAAGTGTATGTCAAGTAATTGTATGTATCAAATTTTAGCCACAATTTTAATTAATAAATATTATCATTTAATGTAATTGATCCATTAATTACATTACGTGAAATGGAGCCATAACCACAATGTAAGCATTTAGACTAGCTTTTTACTCAATTCTTTCTGCCTATTGAGCAGCATTTACACATTTAGCATAATTTCAGCCTCTTTCTACATGACTGAACTGTGAAGGATTATTTGCGCTTTTATATCTCCCAGTCTTTAACATTTTCCCCAGTATCTCTCTGTCTCTCTTGTACATTATTCCCAGAGGAGTGCTATAGGGATGCGTTTCTTTAGGTCTATCTGTCTGTGCACCCCACATCTTCTATAGTGTGTTTGTGTGTGTGCGCGTGTGTGTGTGTGTGTGGCAGACTCCAAACCCACCCTTTGAAGTGCAGTAACGACGAGGGGAAGTTAATTACGTCCCATTATGCAGGCTTGGGCGCGACCATGCACCAGTTAAGGCCATGTTTTTCCCTTTAATTAACTAGAAAGCCGCGCGTCGGGCTGTCAGTGAGCTGCTAAAAGAGCATTTCAGAGGCAGGGGAAGAAGAAACCCTCGCAGCGCTGATGAGAGGGCGCTAGCACTGGCCACATGTTAATGGCGAGGTGTTAGCGACTTAAACCGCGTTAGCATTCGGCGCTTTCAGTAGCAAATGTGCAAAGGGGAATCTCGGAGACGGTCTCTGGGGGGAAAACTAGCAAAAAGCTTCTTGACTTTGAGAGCAGTACAAAGTGAACAGGACTCCAGGAAGTTAAGGAAGTTTATAAAGTCCTTAAAAAGTTAAAAATATAAAGTGCCCAGGCAGTATCATCTTAATTAGGAAGTCCCTTGCATGGCTGCTGGGGATGTGAGGGTGTAGCCAGCCTGGGGAACTTTGGAGAACTTGATTATCACTGGAAGCCAAAGGAAGATGCTGTCCGCTGAATACTTTCTCAAACCAAAAAGTCAAAAATTGTAAACACTCAAACTTTGGGGCGACATATCTACATGACATGTGTAAATGCGTTAGAATAGAAGCTTCTTTAAATGCTTTGTGGAGGAACTGGAAAATATTTTGCATGTATAAACACTGAAAGTTTCATGTTTTTCTCGTACCCTGAATACTTAAACGGTTACACACATTTGTAAATTGTGAAATAAAATCCACAAATTGATTTGAATGTATTTTTATTTATAGGATATTTGTGATTTTATGCATACTGTTAAAAGATGATGAATAATTGGAAATCAAATTTTTGGAGTAAAATGTGTTTTGATGGCAGTGGCATACTTACATTTATTTTACAGCTGGTTACTTTTTTAATTTTTATTTAATGATTGTCAGAATGAGTAATTATCATGTCTATTATGTCTGTGAAATTCAGGGTAGCTACTTTTCCTTTTATCTCAGCACACGTGTGATGCAACACCAAAGAAAATCACACAGTGAAGCATTTTCCTATAGGGCTGCGTACAGTACTGCTCATTACCAAAGGGTGGCGCTAACCTCAAACCACAGAGCTTGCATTCTGTCATAGCCTCCTTAAGCAGATCAGTACAGTCACACGGTGAATGTATGTTCAATAGATCACATTAATATGACTTCTCTGTATTCTGCTCCTCTTTGTGATGTGATTTAACCTTATACCATTACACACAGACAAACTGAAGACTGCTTTCTCACTCCTCTGGTATTGACCGGTCTGGGGTCATCCACTGTGCATACGGCGACTGGCTTGTTATTAATGGTCGCTGCGTTCCAATATGGCTCTATCAGTGCTGGGAAAATGCTGTAGATGTGCCCCTCTCTGCAGCCCCCTCGTGGGGCTCCAGCTGTCTGGCTCCACGCTGTAAAAAGATCCAGGCTCGTCTCTCTTCTTTAGCCTTTTACACCAAACGCACACGCCAGGAATCAATGGGACAAATCCTCCTGGAAGTTTTCAACTAGTTTATAAATAATCCGGCGAGTCATTGAAATACTGGGATTGTCCTGTTTTTAGTTACACCCCTGTGTCGAGGATATATTTTACACCAATAATATACTTTTAGTAGATTTTTGCTGGCTCGGATTTCTTCATCGGGATAGAAAAAGAAGTAGGAAGCACTGTCGCTGTATTGGAGAGCTGTCATCTGTGGCCAAACTCTAGCCATTTTCTCCTCCTCCTCTTGTGTCTCTGAGCACAGCGCCTTCATCTGATCATCAGGAACCATTAGGCTCCCTTTACAACAGTTTGCTATGATTCTTATTTTGACGTCCACAGCTTTGTCCTTCGTTTTTCTTCGTTTGTTTTTCCCCAGCAGTGCAGTTTAAAAAATTCAGTCCAGTTTGAGCAATTCGTACACTTCATATCTGCCAATTATTTAGTATTTTGTGTTTTTAAGGATAGCTAATTTGATGAGGTGGACAACAATGAACATAAACAACTTAAATTTGACCACTAAAAAAATTGTGTTTGCTCACTTATAGTTTAGAATATATCGCGTTCTTTCTTGTCCTGGATCATGTTTTTTTGGTAAATTTTTTTTCCCTGTCCAGTTTTCAGTCAGCCCTTCCCTGTACGGTGTTTTTCCTCGCTCTCTGACTCCTCACATCCCTCCATCTCAACTCTCCTTGGCTGTTTTGTCCTCTCTCTCACGTTCGTCTTGGGTCTATGAATTTTTGGTCTTATTGAATTAAATCAAATCAATACAGTTTCTATACGATTGCAAGATGGGGCCATGTCAGTTTCTCTTGTGTTTAATTTTTGTCACCCCTCTCACCCATGTCTGTTTTATTTAGCATAGCATTTAGTGTACTGTATTTAGCCTGTCTATAGTTGACCAAGAAAAGAATATTTTTTTAACAGATGAGGAAGACTTGCTACTCACAAAAACTGTATAGTCAGTAAGGAATCCAAGGTACTCTTGAGTCTGTTGTGAAAATATGTCTTAAGTGTGTAGTACTTTTATTATTTGAAATTAGTATTATTGTTTTTTGAACTGATAAACACTGTGCCGTTAATTTCACTTTACATGACCAAAAACATAAAGGGGTAAAGCTGAAGAAAGCGTACATCTTGTGATCTACCCCCTCTGCCCTCTTCCTCTCCCAGTGTGTCCCTCTGCCCCCGTCTCCGCTCTGGTCAGTGCTGTGGTCTGGAGGAACAGGAGGAGCGGGTGGCGCTGGTGGCCGGTGTCGTGTGCGATCAGAGCCGACCGGACGCAGAGAGGCCGATGGGAGCTGAACGGAGGCGCCTCACTGCGGGTCACCTTTCAGGGGCGATTAGTGTCGGGGCAGAGGCGCGCTCTCGTCTGTCGCCACTACTTATTGTGAAGATCAGCGGCAATCAGCTTCTCCTCCGCACCCGCTCCTCTCATCCACGCCTCCGAGCCTCCATCGGCGCGCGCCCTGTCCGTCTGCGTTGCCTCTCTGTATCTCTGAGTTTTCCCCCGATGTGCATTTGCTGCTTTCTGGCTAATGCTTGCTGTCTGGCAATATGTTATCCGACTGCTTAGCTCTCTCTTCATTACACACTCTCAGACTTATTTGCCACATCTATTGGGCTGGAATGTTATAACTCAAGACTTCTGTACGCGTGCTATCCTCATATCAGCAAATGATTTATTTTTTCTTCAGTTTCTCTCAAACTCACTTGTCAGCTTAGGGCATGTGTAGTGTTTTGATGAAGTTTCCTACATAATGGCTCCTCTTGGTAACAGCTGAGTGTGGTTTAGGCTCTAGAGTCAAGCAGTGTCTTCTACTTCAACCCTACATAATATTTTGGGGCACAGAACTAGTTATATACTTAGTTGAAACAAACTGGGTAGGCAAACAAAAGCATTAAAATTACAAATTCACTTTTTCAGCAAATTATTATTAATGGCACATACACAGATGGAACTGTAGATCTCAACATTTGAATATAATATAAAGGCCACAATACCAAAATTCCGGACTGTACTTTGATACTAAGGAACAGATTTGATGCTGATTTTGATCCCACACTGTCACTTTGACAATGCAGTTTTTCAGCACAAATTACTAGTGGTGTTTTAAATATTATCATGTGGTCTTATACAGGTACTGATGTAAAGACCATTCTCAAACTACTCAGAAAAGTTTAGACTTAGGCTAATGATGGAGCAACTTCTGCATCTAGTTTCGATGTTAGTTTAAGTATCATGTGTACTTTTTTTTTATCGACAGCCCTTACCTATAGATCATAATAATCTTCCCCACAAAATGAAGTCCATTTCAGCATGTTTCATCACAGACCACCTCTCGGGTTACATGGCGGTGGTGTGTCACAGCAGTGTACAGAAGCGTGTGTGTTGTTTGTCCTTTGCCTGCAGTTGTGTGTGAGCTCTGCCAGTGCAAATGTGTAGTGACACTATGGTGCTATTTTGTCAGGGCCACAACCAGATCCCGGTCTCCTCCTGACCTTTTCATCTACATGCGCCCATATTACTGTGAATAATGACTTTCTCACATATGCGCTCTGTCAAAGGAATGTCCCGCTAAAAAGCAATATTTTGAGCTTTTTCCAAGAATCAGGGTAATATTTTTATGCCCTTGAGTTCTTTATAAGGGTAGAGTAAGTGATGGCATTCTGCTATCACACCAGTATGTGTAATGTGTAGTGACCTGCCTTTATACTTGAACTCCCTTTTGTTACAGTGAAGATAATGACCGACTACCCATATACCCATATACTCATATACCCATATACCAAATGCCTGTGTAATAAAATTCATGCACAATTTGCACCAGAAAAACTCTTTTTAGTTAAGTGTCCTCCATCAGGATGGTGTCAAGGGACATCACTTATGTGTCGTCTGGGTCAAATCTACTAAAAATCTCATCCTTTTTTACAAACAGTCAGCAGTTAACATTTAACTTAATCGATTTACTGAAAAAAAAAAAAAAAAAAAAATCTTATGAATAATTGATTAGTAAAATAATTGTTGCAGGTTTTAGCACAACACACAATATGGTCCACCATAGCCACTATTACTGTTACTATTACTGCCAAACTTTTTTTTTTTTTTTTTTTAGCTCAAAAATGTAGTTTATATTCAAGAAAATATTCTCAGTGTTGTATGTAATGTAATAGAGTTTTTTACTTGAGCTTAACCAGCTAGTTACTTTCTGCCTTTTGGGCTCGTTAGTGTACGTTGCCTGGCCTGCATACATACATTATACTATAAATTTAGCCTGCCTTTGCCATAACATTGCTGCTCATATTGTAAACGCCCACTTTCTCTCACACAGCCATAAACACAGACGAGGGAAAAAATCAAGCAAAAAGGGCATTTGGATTTGCATATGGAGCTTCATTAGGTAAAGCTAAGGACAGGAGCGAGTGCATCTCCAGCCCCGGTGATGAATCGCTGCCGCATCACAAAGTCATCTCAAAGTAGACTCGCCGTAACCCTCATTTGCATCTCTGCTCTTTTTATATATTTATTAACACACTTATAATGGTGGACATTTGCTCGTCCTCCCGGGGAACCTTTGCAAGTGTTCTGCAATTTAAATGGGCTGCGTTTGATGAAGTTAGAGAGGGTTTGGCGGAGATGGCAGCGATGAAGAGACAGAGATTAGCAAGATTTAATCTAAAGGAATAGTGTTAATTACATGGACCTGTATGAGAGGAGATGTAATCAAGAGCACAGTAGAAACGTAAGGAATGAGCTAGAATCAATCATGTATGACAGTTACAGCCAATATACTTTATTACAGGGATGGGTCATATTGCCAAAAATGTATATCTGTTATTATTTTGGAGTAAAATTATAATAACGACGACATACACTTTATTCAAATTTTACATATCAGGTTAAAATATGTAAATGTCTAGCTGTGTAGGAAAATTTGTCCTCTGCATTTGACCCACCCTTCAACACCACTGGGGCAATCTGTAAGGAGCAGTGAACGGCTGCCTCACAGCACTCGGGGACCCATCTCCAGATCTGAGCTTGGCTTGGTGAAGACTAACGTAGCTGAAAGATTTGACCTATGATCCATGTTTTGAGTTGGTGGGGAGAACTGGAGTGCCCGGAGGATACCCCCCCAGACATGGGGAGTCAACCATTTTGCTGTGAGGCGAGTGTGTCGGCCACTCAGTGACCTGTTATCTTCACAACAACATTACTGATCATATTGTCCACCTCTACTGTATGACTCAGGGTTGTGTGTGGTGATGGAACATTGTAGTTTGACCTTGCCACAACCTGATCATTCACAAATCATAATTATGTTTTTCAACTTTTTATTCATTCAGTATTCAAGGTTTTCAATTTTATAATCCAAAAATAAAAAAATATATATATAAGTAAAGAAAGCAATAAAATAAAACTTGATGTAATTATTAAAATGAGTTTTGTGCTCAGTGTTTTGTGATGGCATCGCTTTAAAAGAAGTCTATAATTAAAAGCCTCAGCGTGAGTGCATTTTTTTTATCATTAAAAGTATTAAATCTTAGTTATTCCCGTGTGATTACAGTTTTCTGGTGTGATGTATTCTCTGAAGAACTTTAATTATCACCTGAACATCCACCTTTCACAGATGAAACAAAGTAAAAAGATCAACTTATCATTAAGTGAACCCCAAGTTTCTCAGGTGATAGGTTCTGAAGCAAAAATTCCTCTGCAACCAAAGTTCATTCATTTACTCAATATTACGTTTTTTAATAATGTATCCTCCAAAAGTAAACAGCAAACATGCTAAATAAATGATATTTTCAACTTCTCTTTGCAGTTTTTTTATTTGCTGTAACCGGACCCATGGGCTGCCTTTTGAACGCGAAGCTGGTTGGACGGGGGTTTGAGCGGCTGTTTCATCTGGTCGCCCCGTGCCTGATGGGATCTGACTGGGCCCGTCCCGAGTGGGCAGCCCCTCTCAGCGCATCGCCATCACCCTCCATAAACAACACAGGCAGCGCCGCGTCAGATCTACAGGGCTCGTGTGAAACCAGGTGGGTGCACCCTGCACATGAAGCCAAGGCAACACAATTACAGAAACGGGAAAGTTAATAGTTGTTTTACATCTGTTTTTCAGTTTGAAATTCAAACTGACATTTTAAGTATACATTTATACCTTTTCACCTTTTCAATATTCAGCACAAATATCTTTAAGCTCTCATATTCAATAGTAAAAATGCAGAGTGTAAAATTTGCTGTGAAAATTTTCGCAGCCAAATCCAAGATGCCAAAGCCTAAGCACTCGATCCTAAAGTGAGTCGATCTACCTAAGTAGCAACCAGGAAATGCTGTAGGGAACTAATCTGATTGGTCAGAATTAGCCTAATCAAAACCTCATCTCTTTGATTCTTTAACTATAATTCTCATCCACAGACGAGAGAGGTCAACAGGAAACAGCCTCTGTCCTCGAGTCACACACAGTCTGTTGCTTATCCCTTGACATCTTGGATCTTTCCTGTGAAATTTTTCACTGCCAATTTTACACTGTTGAATTTGAGGGCTTGAAAATATTTGTGCTGAAATATTTAAATTGTTTTATTTTGAAACTGTAAACACATTGAAAATGTATACTTAAAAATTCATCAACTGAAATTCAGTATAAAACCAATTCAAACATATTTTTTCAGAGTTAAAATATCAAAGTGAGAAATTCCGCAGCATTTAAAATTTTAAATCTGATGAAACAAATTATCTTCCATATTTTCCCCCAAAAACAAATAACAATGAAACCCCACCAGGTGTCAGTAAAGGGACAATTGAACCCTTTCACTACTGTGACATAAAAGAACATTTACCTTAAACTCTGATTTGAGTCCTTTCTTATGTTTTACTGTTTTGTTATGAGATCAAAACCATCACACTTTCAGCTTTGTTCAAAGTAGGAGGAAATTGTGTAAAATGTGTGTAAAATGTGAAAATAATTTGCTTTGCTTTGTTTTTTTCTGATTTGACTGAAACTGCTAACACCATCTTAAATAAATTTAACCTAATTTAATGGCAAGTTTTTGGCATACACTTCTGATTTATATGGTGAGCCGTGCAACATAATGCAATCGACAAGGGGGCCGACCGTAGCGGTGAAAATAATGTTTACTGAGAAGAACTGTTGTTTTTAATGAAAAATAAATTCACAATGAACTGTGCCCAGGTTTAGGACTCCCAGGTGAGGCACAAATGTGTATAATATCCCTGTAAACAAAACCTATACTAAAGGTCCTTACTGGGCAATAACAAATACTACCATTTCATTTTTAATGCAGAATTGGCAATGCATTTGTGAATCAAAATGACCCCCACGAGGATCACTTCTCATGCCTTTGAGAAGGCTCTGTCCCCTAATAAGGATCACAGATGAGAAGCTTTACCTTTACTTTGTGTTGTAATCATTTATATATGTAAATAAAGTTACATATCTTACTAATTATGCATTGTAACAGATGAAAGTACTATTTGTAATCTTGCCTACATCCACATCTGTAAGGGGAAATAATACAGTATGGTAATTCTCGTATTTTACTTTCTCTTCAGACGTAACCTGAAAGTTTTGCTTGTGTCCCAAATCTGAAGTCTTTAGAATTGCTATGACGTAAAGCTTGAGTTTATATTTGAGAGGACCCCCTCCCTAAATGCTGCCACACTTTTTAGCTTCTTCTTCCCGTGTGCTGATTCATTTGATTCAGCTGGAAGTTTTGCTAAGCGGGCCAATGAGAGCTCAGTGCTGTTGAATGATTTAGTGGTGAGATGGAGCACATACTGAGAGCGTCCTGAAGACAAATTCTCTTTTTATTCCCTAATTGGTGCGAGGAGGAATGAGCTAGTTTTGCTATAGAGATGACAATTACAGGGACTGCTCATACAACGCTATAAAACAGGTCTAACAAATGTGTTCTTTTTATGAGCCTCAATTTCAGTGTGCACCAAAGAATTTACCTCGACTTAGTAAAACATCACTTCAAAAGACATGCTAGTGTCTCCCATTAATTATCATCATCATCATCATCATCATTATCATAACTTCAACTAGGGCTGAAATAATTTGGGGAAATTATTTAATATGGTTCTTTATTTTTAGCCATTATAGCGTTTGCATTTGTTTTGTTTTATTTTATTTTTTTTATATCAAGGATTATATCACTCTGCACAATCCAAACTCATCCAGGTTAGCATATCGTCTTATGTATAAATCTTATGCATTTCAGAACATACAAGGGCAGCGGACTTTGTATAATTTCCCCTTTTGTAATTGGCTACTTGCGACCACTGAAGTTCTGATTTTGTTTGCAATTAATCTGGCATCCCAATTGAACAGTTGCATGAATAATTACATAACTTTAAATATCTCTGACTAAAGGGGGATTGGCACCCGGTGTTATTATAATCCATATGTCTGACATCTACACGCGTAAACAAGGCTTACGTGCTGCAGCTGTAAAACACATTTTGATTGTGAGTGGATTTGCTGTTGGTGTAAATATGAACTTTGACCCTTACAAGTGTAGTGGAAGCGGGATTAGCCTCATGTTTATTCAGCGTTTGCGCCAACCCCTGGGACAAATCACACCGGAGAATGGCTGTCACCCCTGGAGACGGAAGATGCTCCTCGGGCTGGGCAGCTAAATATGGAAATCACAAGACATGCTCCAATATGCATATTTACTAATGTTGCACTTCCTCAAAATGAAACCCACTCTCCCTGTACCTTAAACAAATAGTGGTGTGAAACATATCTAAGAGAATGTTGCGCTAATAAAAACAACCCAAGTCTTTGTTGAGTTTGTGAGCGAGAGCCGAGTGCCTTCCTCGTACAATGCTGTGTTTGCTTAGGTCTGCTTAACTGGGGCTGAAGTTGTCACAGCTAATATGGGCTTATATTCAATCATGCTGTCAGCTTCTGAGAGGCGGTTGAGTGACAGATTTAAGAGGCAGGAGAACTGGGGCTAAACTCAAGGAGAGCCGCCCGCTTCTTTTCTGCAAATGTAAGATCTCCAACAGACAGCAGCTCAGACAACAGCGTCTGGTCCAGTAAACGCATTGACAGTGATCAACAAAGCACTGTTGTCTCTCAATTTTTTTTTTATTTTTAAATTGTCTTCTCGTGGTCTCAGAGATCAACTGCTCATTCTTTTTCTTTTTTGAGTATTTGTCAAATGTTGCCTGTCTTTTTCGTGTGTAAAAGCTGTTGAAGTAAATGAGATTTCCCAAAGAGCTGTGTTCTCGGAGAAGCGCTCAAAGTGATATTGACATGTTGTCAAGCCGGGCCCGTCTCCGAGGACGTCTTGGCTTGTTGACGGGCCTGAGCTGTGATCATGGTTTTTTTCCCCTTCTGCCGTTGAGTAATTTCAGCTTGTCTCGCAGAAATGATTTGTTGCTCCTATTTTTAGTGCGAACTCCAATCTTCTTCAGTCAAGTCAGTCAGGAGCTGTCGAGAAAACACCTGCTGTGTGGCTCCGTCGAGATCACCTGTCGAAACTCTGGTCAGCGGAGGCTGCTGTGATGGAGAGGCAAACGATGATCATGGGAGATTAAAGAGGCAAGGTGAGTGAAGTTATCAGTGTAAAAATATGACTGAGATGTTGGGACTGTACGCTGATCTTCAAACTTGTCTTTCCATCAGGACGTGCATAATGGGGCAGTCTCCATCATTCTGTCTTCAGGGAAACAAAGGACAGTCAAGGTGCCCAACAAAACTTAGTAGGTTCCCCTCCTTTTTCTACCCCTCTCCATCAGACGTAGAGCCGCTGAGACAGATGACGCCTTTATCCTTGTTGTTCAAAATTACACATTTTAGGACGATGAGTTTATATAAATTTTATAATCACACATTTGCCCAAATCATTTTAAGTTACAAAACAATGACTTGGTTTACGGTAAAACCTTTCTAGAAACACTTTTTATCTGTCTGAAAGTTTCTGGATCCTAGAAACAGACATGTTGGAGGCCACATAGACTAGGCTGAGCTCAGTTACAATGTTTTACTGTGGACCTATCATAGTGCCATTTACCACCTCTCCTCTGTAACCAGCTTGAACTAGCCATTACCCATTCAGTTTTTTTATGTCTCAACCTTTACTCTTTTTTTTTTTTTTTTTTTTAAGATGGCAAACAAGGGCTGAGCTATTGATCCAATTTTAATAGAAAGATCTACGGCCAATTCTCTGTCAGTAAACGTATGTGGTTTGGAGCAGAGTTTAGACTTTGGAGGAATAAATGTGACTATTTAAGGGTGAATTCTGCCTTTCCTACGTTCATGAAATTGAGATTGGCACAGCTTTATGAAGAAAAAAAACTAAATGGTATCAATATGAGCAAAAAATGTCACTTTTTTGCCACACCGCCTACGGTACATTGATGCCAGACTAAAATGCTGTTTTGTTAAAGGTACAGTAAATATAGTATGATGGATATGTCTGCATGCAAATCCAATGGGAATGAGTTAAATCATGTGCGTGATTTTTAAAGGGGGGGTTACGTTTGGTTAAATGTCCTTTTATCGACCTAAGTAAAAACAGCCTGATAGCTTTTTCTGTTTCCTTCAGAATCTACTGGTTGACTGGTCGCGGTCATCAGGCAGCCATGGGACATACTTCATTGATGGTCTCTGCCCCTCTACAAAACATGAGGCCAGACGGACTCAGACAGAGCCAGAGCTGCTGACCATCAAAACAACATCAGTGCAATGGGCCGTCCTACAAGAGCGCTCAGGTAAATCAGAAAATGCATGTGCAGAGAGATTGAGTCCCTAGTTAAGAGCGATTGGACTGTAAAATAAAACTGTACATGGCAAAAGAAGAAAAGGAGAGACACTGCAGCTATGGCCATGAAGAAACAGGTGGTTGCCATCATTAGAGCTGCAGATACAATCCAAGTCCCACCCACACACAAACTATGAGAACCTGCAGTGGTACAGAGCATGACTTCTTAGTATGATTTGATCAAGGAAGGCTATGGAATATTTAATGTACTGTAGCGTTCTGGTGTAAGGAAACACACCGAATTTATTCCAGTTGTTTATTTTCTGAAGGGCTACTGTAGGCCATAACCCACGCCAGAACAACAGTCTCAACTCCCAGAGCCAGTCTCCAAAACAGAGCAGTAACATGAATAGAACTTCATATCAGCTTGTCGGCATAGCAACCAAATGTCACATACAAAAGCAGTTACATCAACAACAACACAAACAGTTACAAGAACAACAAAAGGTGTCAACTCTGAGGTAAACAAAAAATATCAGATCATTACAATACTAAAATAGACTTGACTTTTGAAACACTATACACTTACCAAAAACCTTTGGTAAGATATTGTGTAGCTATAGTCAGTAATTGGATTCCACTTCACTTAAGGGCACATTTTAACATTCACCTCTATGGGGTCGCTACAGTTAATCTCCTACTTTGGTTAAAGCTGAACCCTTTTTTTTTTTTTTTTTTATACATCTAATGCTCTCTCTGAACACATAACTTCAGAGTGATACAAAGCACCATTTTCCCATATCTTATTCTAGGGATGCACTGATACCACTTTTTCCCAAATGAGTATGATTACTTAATCTTGAGTACTTTCCAATAGCGAGAGTGAGTACTGATACCAGACATTATTTTTACAGGGGTTCTGTTACAGTGGTAAATACAATTAATTTTTTTCATTATATAAAATTTCATTATAGAATAGCCTACTTTTTTCCACTGAAATATTTATTTCAGTGAAAAAAAGTACGCTATCCATACCAAAATCACTGTAGACAGTTCCAATAGAACAGTATTTAGTACTGAATACTTCGTCTTTCCTGACTGCGCTCTGTGCTAACTGTGAAGGAGCCACTTTTAGCATAACAGTGAGTGTTCTTACTTTTACCACGGCCACACTTTGACCAATATGGACTCTTTTAAAAGCTCTGAACCCGCTCTATTCAGTCGCTAGATTTGTTAGTCAATTACAATAAGTCACAGTGCATGCACAAAGATTCACCACTTAGCCACATTAGCCTGCTAATATGTAAACACAAGCACTGCTCTGATATCCTTTTGAACTGTAAAAGACTTTAAGAGTTCTAAACATTTTCATAGTCCATGTGACAGTCACATACGATTAAAGTTGAGCTTAAAGTGCAAGCTCAACTTTAATCATATGTGACTGTTGGCAGTTAATGTGCACTATTTATACTCAACTACTCTGTCCTCAGAGCGCACTGCTCAGCTGAGAGGCAGGCTGTGAATGTCAAATAAGATGCAGTGCAGTTATAGTGGCATTGGCTCTCGGTATCGGCAGCACATTGACAAGTACGAGTACTGGCACCTGGTATTGGAGCGATACCAGATACTGGTATCGGTACATCCCTACCTTACTCTGTTCATTGTTGAAATTTAGTTTATTCATCATAGACTTTTTGCACCTCCATTTTAAAATGTCACTTAACATGACACACATAACAGCTATTAAAAAAAATAATAATAATAATTTGGAAATCCACCACAAATGTTTCCATATTTTCAGTTACAGTTTTGGGTTTGCTCTAAGCTGAGCTGTCGCGTGTGTGGTGATAGTGTGACAGTGGATGAGAGGTGCCACCGCGGCCCCCTCCAGGTGCCTCCAGGGCTGAGCCGGGCTCAAACATGGCACTTTATAGAGCTGCTGCTGCTGCTTCACTCACTCCGCCTGTGGTAGATGTGTTTCCCTGCCTTTAGCACAGTCTGCTGTAGTCTTTTAACTTCGTCTGTTCATTTCCCCTCCTCTTACTGTGGATTGGCAATAGTATAGTAGTCATATATTAGAAAAGCATTATTATAAGAAATGACAGGGGAAATATGCTGTTGTTACAGTGAACGGATGAGCTCCATGTAGGACTGTTATGGATGGCTGACTTATTCCAGTGATGCTAATAACTCCAATGGTCCAATTAAGCAACACTGTAGAGCAAACAACATCAATGGAGTGATTTTTGAGAGGAGGATGACAAAAGTGTAATTTATTGAATCATGATGAGATGATAAGATGGCAAAGAGGTTTGTCATAGGAACACAATTTCTCAAATTCAGAGAGCAGAGAAGTTGCTGACAATTTTGGAGTTGAATCATCGATATGCCATTTTAAAAGTCCAAACAATAGGAAGCTGTTTTTGTGTTTTTCCTTGCATAAATACAGCATCATTTCTGTAAACGGTTGTTGACTGGTTGAGCTGTGTTCAGTCAGTGCTAAGCGGCGCTCACTGAGAGAGGCTGGGATGTGGAGGATCTTCTTGATTCTGTTGTTTGGGTCATGGCAGCTCAGGGAGGCCTCTGTGCTCTTTGTGATTGGCCTCTAGTGCGAGTCGAGTCTTTCCCCCTCTGCGGCCTCAGCGGGGAGCAAAGTGGTGCGTACAAGCATGTCATCCCCTGATTTCCCTTTAAAAAAGCCCGACCCGATGCTTTTTAAATGCACCATCAAGGCAATGGGCTGTCCAAGTCGGTTACAAGTTAACCAAATAAACACTGACAATGAAATTAATAATGCATATTGTTTGCGAATGCCTCAGCTGGATGATTTGACTGATGTATGCAAAGATGGTAATTTATTGAAAGTAAATTCATGTAATTGTGCGGCGGAACTTGATGAAGCAAAAGGAGGTGTCAGCACAGCTTCCATCATCATCAGAAGAAAGAAATCATTAAAAGGCACAAACAAATCCAACTTCAAAGCACGGCAGACAACAAACGCTTATTTTATAGATGTGTTTCATTTAGTCCAGAGTTCAGAAAGCCTGTTATGCTAAATATGTCAGACTTGTTGTTAGTTGTTTATGGATGTGATCGCTGTAGATTATTTATTTTTCTCGCCGGTCCACAGGGAAGCAAAAACTCACTCCCAAACATATCAAAGTAGTCAGTGTAAATTTAATTCGAAGATGAGGAGGGAGAACAAGAGCCTAAATGTACTTGTCATCGTCAAGACAAATTGCCGAGATGAAGAGCTCAAGTTGCAACGTGATCCCAGCGCCCGGGTTGGTTAAAGTAGTTTACGACTTAACTGTCTTCGTGATATCTGTAATGTCGGCAATGTGACATGATTGAAAAATTGTGCATCTGGTTATGCGGGTTTCGCTAAATGGGAGTGACTAAGTACTTTTAGTTGGATAAAGTCTGCACTTGCGTAAGTAGGCTAAGACCCTGCCAAACAAAGAATTACTCTAAAAGAAAAGTTGTGAGTACTGCGTGTGCAAAATGTAGCTCTTTTTTTTTTTTTTTTTTTTGCGTTTTAATTTTAAAGGTGTATTATGTAACTTTTCTGGTTGGTTCGGCACCTGCTTGTCTCCGTGGAAATGTTGCTTTGCCCAGGATATTCCAGTCCACTGTTCCACCACAGTATGGCATTAAACACATCTATCTAGCGTTTGTTTAAATGTTTTGGACGACTAACACATCAAACTCCCCGTATCTGTTAATGACCTTTTGGAAGCATTTATTTATAGTGTCTGTGTAGACTCTACACACCTGACTGGGCGACAGGTGCGCTGGAGGAGACGCACTTGGCTGAAAGGGTTTAAGAAGACTCCCGAGGGACCGAAAAGTTGTACTAATGAAAGTGAACCAGCAGTGAGACAGTGTGCGGAAGTCTTCTTAAAACCTTTCAAGCATTTACGACTAGACATTGTTGAGAAGCATTGTCCTGGCACTGTCATGATTTTTGTGCTGTTTTACATTCATATAGATTCACTTTGTAGTGGTTTATACTCCGGGATGGTCCCACTTTGGTACAGTATGTTTTAACAACTATTTTGCAAAGAGTAGGTGTATAGCGTTGGTAATAAGAGCTTCAGACAGTCTGTGAGGAAGCTTAGATCAAGGCCAAAGATGAGACGTTGAGTTTGATAATGTTGGAAAAGAATGCAGGGTGTGGGGACTTGTGGTTAACAATCTATTGGCCGTAGTGTGTACATCCAAGCCAGCTAACACTATTCAGATCTTCTCAAACCCAAATGGTCTGGATCGAAATGCGCCTGTCAGACTAGTAAAATTCTACATCAACTGTCACAACCAAAGTACACCATATGTTCTGGAAAACCGTGCCCATGAATTATTAACTGCGATTCAGTGTGTCAGCTGTTAACAAATGCCCGTTAAAACATAATAAAAGAGTGAGATGTTGGACATGATTAAAGAAAGTGAAGTTAGTTGTAAACACAAGTCTCATAAAAACGTTAGAGATCAAAAAGAATAAATATGTTGTCATCGATATCTTCACTGTGTCTGAGGAGGCTAGTTCTGATTGATGCAGGCCTTTGTTGTCGCTCTCTGCTTTTAACCATTTACTTATAATATATGACACCGCTGTATATGGTTGGCTCAAACATACACGTTGTAAAAACAATACTTTATTGGGTTAATTCTGTTCCTGTAGCGACTATTTTCACTACTCTGCTATTTACACATTATTATCTAAAGGTCCTATATTGGGTAAAACTGACTCTTGTCAACTTTAAGCCATGTTATAATCCTGTTACCTTCTCAAAAACATACTCCGAGTTGTGTTTTGTTTCTTTCACACATGTTTGAGTAATCCTTTATTAAGTCTGTCTACATCTCCAAAGCTCAAAATGCTCTGTTCCAACTTATGATGTCATGAAGCAGTAGTTTATGTTAACAGCTCCTTTTACCTTTTGTTCAGTAGAGATTGGCAATTTCAATGCAAAAATTATCCAAATGATTCTAGTGTTAACAGCTCTTTTACCTTTTGTTCAGTAGAGATTGGCAATTTCAATGCAAAAATTATCCAAATGATTCTAGTAAAGGTGAATGAAACAAAACATAACTCCGAGTATTTGTATGATGAGGAAACAGCATTACAACATAGATCAGAAAATAGCACAATATAGCACAATAAATACTTATTTTGAAAATGTACTTTGTCAAAATACCTTGTTACAAAATAACTGAATAAGCAGAATAACATAATACAAAGGCTATCATGAGAGTATTGAGAAAATTGCTAAGAAAAAATGTATTGGCATCGGGTTGTTCTAAGACTTGGCTCTCTTGAGTAAAATATACCTGCCATCAAAGCATTAGGAATTTAAAATGGGTCACTATGAAATATGGGCACCTGAGAACCACCGCCACTTTACATAACGAATTTTTAACTCTAGAATACCTCAACTGTTAAACAAATATGCGATTCTGATATCTTTATTATCATCTATATTTTTTTATTTTTGTTACATCATTTTGTCGTATTAATTTGATTTCCAAACTGCCAAACATGGTGTCACGCTTTCCTGACAGGGCCTTGGGAGAGAGTTTATCTCATCATTAATTAAGTATCATATTCCCTACATGCTGCCTGTGCTTAATTAGGAAGAGGGGGTCAGCGGGGAGGGCTTATTAACTGGAACAAATTTGTTAAAGGAAGGCGAGCGAGACAGATAAAAGAATGTGTTCCTCTGACAAGTCTGGGCTCGCGGTGATTGATATCCTCTCCAGTCACGGGCCAGAGTCAGAACCGGGAAAGATGAAGT
>KN480989.1:0-46706 GCA_000787095.1 Periophthalmodon schlosseri
TGTACCACATTGTATTATAAAGGGGGGCTATACGTTTTCTCACAGGGAGGGCATGGGCCGTGGCATAAATGTTTGGGGCATTATTAACAGTGGCTGGCCGTGAATGAGGGGATCCATGCTTGACTGACGAATACGCTACGCTGGAAATTTGAAGTGAAAAGAGGCTATCAAAATAATGCCCCTCCCCTCCTCGCCCCCCGCTACAGGAAGGACTAGCCCACCCATGTCTGTCAGGATGTCAACACGCTGGATTACAAGATAAGGCTGTAAAAGATCGGTTCATTTGGACCGAGCTCGTAACGTGGATTTTAAAGGTGCGCTGTGTAACTTTTCTTTCGGAGAGAGACCCTGCTCACTGTAAGAAGGTCATTTTGAAGTATTGTTTTAGCAATAAAAACATAACACTGTAATTGACAGATATGTTCATGCCATATTTTGGAACCGCCCTCCCTTCACCGCCAGAAAAGTTACTTAATGCATCTTTAATATATTACAGGAATTCTGGCTTTGAGTTTGAGTTCACAATATTCTAGTAAAGACAGTTTATCTTTACTAACATATAGGGCTGCAATGATTACCTTTATTAATTTTTGTATGTATTAAGAAATGTTCAATAGACTAACTCGTAACTGACTCGTAGACTCCTAAAATAATCTGCAGTATTTTTTTTTTTTTCCTATTTTACGCTAACTCCCAAATGTTTCTCCAAACTTTGAAAACACAACGCACCAATATACACTACACAAATGTGGTATTATGATAAAACATCGCTTCATTAACAAAAAGACACCCAAAACCCTTGCTATAATTAGATTAAGACAATAATTGAAATTTCACTTTGTAATTATAACGAACGTATTTTCAAAAATGAGCAACCGCCCGTCTGTAGCCGTTAAGCTAACCCCATTTAAGGCAACCGCGTTATTCATCAGATTTCGCCCTAACCGTAACACCAGTCTGATAATAGTGTTTTTGTGAATGACCCTCCACGTTTGTCCAATTCAAAACATAAGCATCCTTTAGTCTGCATTCCCCCAGTCAATCAGCGGTGACGGATTTTACTCTTGGCCTTTGAAAACTCTTTGGAAAATTCCCCCATTCCGAGTCCTTATTTCCATAAACCAGGTCACCGCGGAAATGGTTAGGCTTGTTACCACTTCACTTCACCGTTAAGTGTTTTGTCTCGTCGCCGCGCTTTGCTAGGTCCATTTATGATCGGTAAATAGGAATTATTGTTGCGAAAACCTGGAAAAGGAAGCGAAGAGCATTTGAGCTTGTTAGCCTGTGTCTGTGGCTATTGTGGTTATCATGGGAGTCAGACATAACATGAGGTAATGCACTGTTTGAAATGGTTGGAGTTAGCTTGTCTTGAGTTAGTCATTGTTATGCTTGGTTGACTTTAGCCATAGCAATAAAAACAGGATCGACAAGCTAGATTAGCCAACAATACCAGAAATATAATTAGTCTTGACGCTTTCTAAAATATGATTTATACTGGCTACAGCTGACGTAATCCGCTAAGCAGTTTTCATTTGTAACATTTCTTGGTTTTCACAATTTTCCAGTGTAATTTGTACTTTTTAATGTGGAAAATGATTTAAGCGCAAAGCTCAAACGTCTGTCGCAATGGGATGTCATACTGCCAATACAAAATAAATAAAATATGTTGAAATGCAATGCAAAACTTAAAGGGACACTGTGTAACTTTTCTGTTGAGGGTTAAGTCTGGCACCAGCTTATTTCCCTTTAGATGGCATTAAACTGCATCCCTATGTGTCTCAATCAATAAGTCAAATGTCATACTGTAGATTGTTTCATGCAAAGCAATAATATCTCCATGGAGACAAGGAGGTAAGGGACCCTCAAACAGCAAAGTTACATAGTGTATCTTTAAAATGTAATTTTCTTTAGTTTTGTTTGCACCATATGAAGCAACATCATTGATTAAAGCTAAAAATGTGGGTTTGCTAACTTTCAACCAATTATAACTAGAACTATTGATACTTTGCAGCTGATGTCATCAACATTCCCTGAGGGTGTGATGTTAACTATAGGCACTGCTCTGTCTGAAGCTCTGTTACTCACGATAGATTTTAATCTCTTTAATCTGAGTTTTGTTTTAACACTATCTGACCATAGAGAACTGATTTAGCTGGAACTACAACAGGGGAGCCGATTTGTGCTGTCAAATAACATTACAGTCACAAGCTAGCTAGCATTAGCCAACAGTTTTTCAGTTAGTCACTCCCAACTTTTTGTTGAAAATCAAACACATAAACAGGACCATGAGCATGTTTAAATCCATTTTGTATCTAAAAACCATTTGGCTGTGTTTGCATTGTGTCACCATGGTAACCAATGAACATTCCATCATAGAGATAGATGTAGAACACCCCCAGTGTGATGTCACTGCAAAGTATCAATTAAAGGGCCTGTACCCGATTTGTTTTCCATGTAATTGAGCACAATGTTTAAAGGTCCTATATTACACAAAATTGACTCTTGTGAACTTGGAGCCATGTTATAACACTGTTACCTCATCAAAAACATACCCTGAGTTGTGTTTTGTTTCATTCACACATGTTTGAGTAAAACTGTATTATTAGACTGTCTACATCTCCAAAGCTCAAAAAGCTGTTCTACCTAGTGATGTCATGTAGTGGTAGTTTTCAAGTTAACAGGTACTTTTTACCTTTAGTTCAGGAGAGATTGGCAATTCCAGGGCTGAAATTATCCAAATGATTCTAGTGAAGCACATGACATCACAAGGTGGAACAGAGTGTTTCCAGTTTGAGAGAAGAACTCAGCCTAAATCTGCAGGGTTTGTGTGTTAAACATGTGTGAATGAAACAAAACACAACTCCAGGTCTGTTTGTGATGAGAAAACAACATTATAACATAGATCAGAAAATCGCGTAATATGGGCCCGTTAAGACACTAAGTCAATCAAGTACAGCGCCTTTAAGAAGAAATGCTCTATTCAAATACATTTCCTCTGTTGACTTGAATGCGCATTTGCCTCATGGTGTCACTGTTACAAATGCCAGTCTGATGCCAGTGTGCTAGTGCACTTTGAGATGCTAATGCGGTGCTGACACCTGCCCAAACAAATGGCACTTTGGTGGAAACCTCACTGTGGTTCTACGCTCACACACGCTGCAGGTCTGAGGTGTGAAAGCATCTGCAACGCTGAGTAAGCCTAAACACGCCGGTCCCCATAACAACAAGAGCTAGATCAGCCGGTCGACAATATAAACTATGGTAATATTATGCAAAATAACATATATTTTCCTGATCATTATCATATCTGAACATCTTAAGAAGAGCCTCCTGTTGTGCACTGCTCCCTACAAGTTATCCCATTTTCTCTGGTTGAGGAATGGGTCAAATTTCAGCATTTGACAATAATATGTAGGCCTATTGTGATATCTGATTGGGCTTAGTTCAGAGTTGCCACCTTCTGTTGTTAATGTAATTGTTTTTGTATGTGACACTTGGTTGCTATGACGACAAGTTGATGTGAAAGTTCTATTGTCAGTTACTGGTCTGTTCTGGAGACTGGCTCCAGTGAGTTGAGACTGCTGTTGTTTTTCTCTTGTTTTGGCGTGGGTTCCGACCTACAGCAGCCCTTGTGTTCATGTTTTTCCTTGTTTTGGCGTGGGTTCCGACCTACAGCAGCCCTTGTGTTCAGAAAATAAACAACCAGAAGAAATTTGCCGTGTTTCCTTCACCAGAACACTACAATACTTTAACTGTACTAATATGACAGCCACTTTCCTGTCTATGTTATGAATTAACTTGTAACAGGAAACAGATTTTTTAAAGTTCAAATTAGGGAAGGGGGTGAGGTTAAATGAGTTATACTTCATGTAAACTTGCAGCTCTGTGGCCTTTGTATAAGGCCACAGAGCTCTTACGATGTCATTATTTGTGACAAGACTTCGGTTGATCTTATTAATAATAAGAATAAGATAAGATAAGATAATAATTAAGAATAAGATCAACTGTACCGCGCTTTCTTTGTGGTGGCACTTCCGGTAAAGCATGAATCCCATTCATTTCAATGGAGAATTAAAACGTTCTATGCTCATGTGACTAACAAGTCAACACTGCTCCGATTCTCTGGAGGCTTTAAAACGGCTCTGTAGTCCGTATAGAACTTATTTACTGTCAAGATCAACAGCCCCATGCAAAATAATACAACCTGAATGACGATGGCGGCGCCCATGGAAGCTTCCGGACAAAGGTGAATAGTTTGCATGTTTGAAATCAGTTAATGCATTCATATGTTTTAGATACTGTGTTAATAAAAGATTTAAAAAATGTAAAAAAAATCTGTAATACTGATTTTGCCATTACCGTATTTTCTGGACTATAAGTCGCACTTTTTTTCATAGTTTGGTCGGGGGTGCGACTTATACTCAGATGCGATTTATATGTGAAATATATGTTTTTTTCTTCATTATTATGCATTTTTTGGCTGGTGCGACTAATACTCCGGTGCGACTTATACTCCGGAAAATACGGTACTGTCAGCATTCGTTCATTTGACTGTCACTACAAGTTTCACAATAAGACTTTTGTTTCTCCAATGTCTTACTTTTTGTTAACAACTGTAGTAAAAATTTAAATAAAGGAAGTATATGAGCACGATGAAGGCAACCCAACTACGTGCACTATATAACTTTTCTGGTGTTGAGTCTCCAGCTTAATGTGTGTCCCCATGGAGATGTTGCTGCTTTGCTTTCTGGAATGTTCCACAGTATGGCATTTGCATTGTCTACCGTGCTTTAATTCGATTACAGGTGTTTTGGTGTTTTTATTGCCAAAAACATATTGAGTTGGCTCGGATCTCCGCAGAATAGCTTAGCAACTGGTAGCGTCACCTGCTTGAATGGCATATGGTGGAGCAACAGCAGGTGGAAGAAAAGTTACGTAGGGTGTCTTTAATTGTTACTGTAAAGAGGATTAAGTTGACTCAGTTGCAGCAGTGTTTTGTTATAAGTTAAATGTTGCAATAAAGTCTCACAGCTACAACAACACATTTGAACCGTTTCAGTGTATACCTTTAGCTTGAAGTTAAGTTGTTGACCTTTCGGATCTACCCCTTATTCTCCGCAATCTGACAAACTGTCTCCTTGAGCTGTTTTTTTCTTGGCATTAAAAAATAACACCCGTCTTTCCGGATGCGCTTCGGATATGAATTCACAAAAGAATAAGGCTTTGTGTTTCTTCGAACGCCGCCAAAACCGTGACTGACAATCTCCGCTATTTACTCTCCTTCCCTTTTCAAGTCATGCGGCCGCGACGTACAAAATAAATAAATAAATAAGAAAAAACAAAAACAAGCCAGCCGTTCGCTTTCTACTTTAATTAGTTTACTCCTGTTGCATATATACAAATCATAATTCTGCCAAGTGCGCTGCTGCCACTGTGAATGCATCTGGATAAATGAAATGTACATTTTGTAGATTGGGCAGGCACGCGCCCAGCATAAAAGCCTAGTTAATCATACCTCGACAGTTAGCCATTGATTTCCTCCTTCTGTCAATCCTGATGCTGTATTTCCTCTCTGAAAATCCCCGCTGGCTATTCACCGCTTTCTGCTAGTTTGATAGACTTTGTAGCAAATTTGTCTTTAAAGGGCCCATATTACGTTATTTTCTGATCTATGTACATACATATACACTCTTTTCCACCTTGTGATGTCATGTGGTGATACAGGAAGTGCTCCACCGTGTTTTTAAACTCCAAACACCTTCACCAGAATCATTTGGATGATTTCAGTCCTGGAATTGCCAATCTCTACTGAACTAAAGGTAAAAGGAGCTGTTAACTTGAAAACTGCTTCATGACATCACAAGGTGGAACAGAGCATTTTGAGCTTTGGAGATGTAGACAGACAAGGGTTACTCAAACGTGTGAATGAAATAAAACACAACTCCAGGTATGTTTTTGATGAGGTAACAGCATTATAACATGGTTTAAAGCTCACAAGAATCTGTTTTGTGTAATTTAAAACCTTAAAAGTAATTATATATATAAGATTTTAATTTTGATTTAAAAAATTGTATAAGCATGACCCAACTGTGTCCCCAGATACGAGGTAAATCAAATAAAATTTTACTGCTGACAACTGTCATGCTGATTTATTCTTCATTAAAAAAAAAACAAAAAAAACATTAGACATAATGGGGAAGTTGTAACCTACACCTGCAGCCATCAGTGCTAGTGCAGCCTCTGGAGTCCAATGAGTGAATTCTGGAGGTTCTGAGCTTTCACAAGAGACTTGGCCATATTCAGAGAATGGGAAAAACTTGTATGTGGACAGAGATAGGCTATACCTGATTTTCACTGTCTTAAAAATGTGAAAAACACAACTAGTCCAAAGTTATTCCTCACTCACCTTATGCATTCTGAGCATCCTAATTATTCACAGCGATGAGTTTATAAGAGCTTTTCGCAACTCTCAGAGAACCAGATTGGAGTTTTGCCGTCACAGTAACAGCGCACTTCCTGATTCTCAAATGGTAAAATGCTTTATAATTTAATGGGTCTCAGGTCTCATTTCTACCTCAAGATCTGCTTATACAATACATTTATTCTGGGGTAAAACAAACTTTGCTCAAATACAATGGGAAAAAATGGGTACAACCACTTTAACTTGTTAGCTTTTGTTGCATTCCGTTGTTTTGTTTTGATGGCGCAGAAAGGAAATAGATAAATAAATAAAGGGTCTTTGGTGTGAGGGAGATGGAGACAGCGCACTATCACAAGTGTTTAGCATAAAGCTTGTGGTCTGTCTGTCCAGGGCCTAATGAAAAGTGGGAGATAGGCTGTGCTTGTCATGCTCTGCTAGTGCTGTGATCGGCAGACTGTGGACACTTACTCCTCTTGCATGCCAATTAATCTGAACCTCTGAAATTCCCACCAAAGCGGTTTTATTCACTCCCAGGCTTGCTTTAAAGCTAATAGCACAAGTGGACCTCTACATATAGCAATGCCTTTATGTGACTATACTGATAATTTGCATCTGACGTCATCAACGTTATTTTAAGCTAACTGTAGGCACTGCTCTGTCTGAATCTCTGTTACTCAAGTTAGACTTTAATCTGAGCTTTGTTTTAACACAAGAAAGAATTTAGTTGGAACTAAAACAGGTGAGCAGATTTGTGCTGTTAAACAAGTCCCTCTCAAAGTTAAAGTGAGTTTTCTTCTTCCCACTCCTTTTCGAGCTTAAATAAGGAAAAAAAAAAAATTGTGAAATGTGCATTAAGTGTCCTTGATACATGTGCTCGGAATAAATAAATAAAAAAAAAAAGTCACAAGCTAGCTAGCATTAGCCAACAGTTTTTCCGGTAGTCACGCCCACCTTTTTGTTGACAATCAAACACCTAAACAGGACCATGAACGCTCATAATAATCACAGGCTTCGAATTCTTTCTTTTTTTTTTTTTTTCTTTGAGTTTTCAGACAGTTTTAAAATCTGTCAGGATATGTGAATTGTGTCACCATGGTAACTGTTAAACATTCCTCCATGGACATACATGCAGACCCCCGCATGCAGATCTGTTGGCTATTCTAACGCTGTTCAAACACGTTTTAACATGGACACAAGCAAAACGAATAAGGTGTCTTGCTCAAGGACACGACAGCAATCTAGTCCTTCAGCTGATAACGTGGATCAAACCACCAACCTTCAGGGCAGACATCTTTACATGTCACAATGAATGAAACTCCTAGCTAAGATTTTTTTTTTTTTTTTAAATATACACAAAGAGAAAGAATGGGAAACAATGGCACAGTGAGTTAAGCTTTTGCCCATTAACTGGAAGGTCACAGTTATAATGGAAGGGCATCCTGCATTAATGGTGCAGAAAGACTGGGACTTGACCTTTAATCCAACCTGAAAGCATTGAAGACGGCGTCAGTAGTGTGCACATGTCACTTATAATCTGTGCTTCTTCATGCTATTTTAGAGTTGTTTATACGCCAAGACTCGTCGTTTTTTGTTTTTTTTTTAGGAATTTTAGAAAACTTTGGCGGTATAGTGCCATATAAAACAACAAATGATAATAGTAAATACAAGCTATGATAAAAGTAAAAGAAAACTTAAATTCTGTCAACGGGACAAAAAGTTGAAATGATAAAATAAAAAATAAGGCATGCATTAAAAATAAGGCAAATAAAAGTACAAAGCATAGACTTTGACTGTGTCCGAATGTCTCCCCCCAGCTCCTAATCCCTCATTCACTACATAGGCCTGCACTCTTTCTCTGACTATAGAGTGCACTTACGCAGCTCACTACATCCGGGTCACCTGGCTCTGGCATCTGAGTGAATAAAGTCTAAAGGCTAAACTCTGATAAGCCTTGATTTCTGTCATAAATAATGATCAGACTGGACTGGCACAAGTATTTATGTTCTAATAATAATCATACAAGTTTTTGTCAAGCTGGATCTCACGTAAATGGACTTATCGCTCTGCTAACAGCTTAAGCTAAGGTAAGCGGCTAATGCTAGCAACTTTACACAGTGACGGTTTATTTCATAGTGTTTTATTCATAATCAGGATCAACAGTGTGATAAACCAGAGCTTGTATCTGCTTCATTCAGTCGTGTTGTGTCCAGTTAAAGACCTGTCGCCGCGCTGTTGTTTTTCCAACTCTCGCAATGCATTGTGGTCTATATTGACCGGTCTAGTGACCACTGATGCCCATTACTTTTCAAGGTGCATTGTGGGAAATTTTGAGTGCACTACTTTTTTTTCAAGGTGATTGTGGGAAATTTTGAGTGCACTACTTTTTCACCAGTTGGACATTCGGACACCACAAAAAATGACGTGACCCCAAAATAGTGCCCCCTGTAGGGAATACTGTGGACATCCAGACACAGCCTTTGACTAAATAAATACAAAATATACAGCAAGTAGATTAATATATACATACAACACAGCATACACATAAACACAGCCAAATGTTTATACAACTTATTTACCGTAAATACCATTAGAGATAAGCCAAAAGAAACAGAGAAACTACTAGTCTGCAGTATTCATAAATTGTTGTTATAGTAATGTAAGTACTTTCCTGGAGGGGTATAGTGTACTGCTGATAGTGGGTGGTACTGGAGCATAAATCCCGTTGTGTGGCTTTAAATGCTCCCTAATAGTTTTATTTAGCTGTGAATAAACTGCACAGCCCCGGCAGCAGGGGCTTACAGCTTGTCACGCACCGTTAGACGCCTCTTAGGATCATATTTTCCACCTTTTGATATGCTGCTCTGCTTAAAGGGCATTCGGAGCGGTATTAGCATGCGGCGCAGGCCTCTGCTCAACATTATTATTCTCTTTTATTTACGTGTCAAAGCAGTGGGAGGAGCCCTGGATCGCGGCTTGCGGCCAAAACGCTGCTGGCAACATCTCCACACACGGCAAGAGTGGCTTTAAATGGTCAATCGTCGTGAGAACGGGCTTTTCAGGTAAAGGGGAGGAGATGGAGAGGTTGAAGTGGCTTATAGTTCTGCTTCTATACGATGAAGATGAAGGGGAGAGGTGTTTGGTTGACTGGCAAAGGTAGCAGGTTCTGATTGGTTGATGGCAACTTACTAGGCGATAAAAATGGTGAAATAATATGCAATGCAATATGTTTCAGGTTTGATTCCCAGACTGGGTTGTATGAAGTTTGCATATTCTCTCCATTTCTAAGTGAGTTTCCTAAGTACTCCAATTTTCTTCCATCAACCTAAAACATGTACGTTGGCTAGTCCTTCAGCTAGGTACTCCTTAGCATAAACCTACCTAGAGATCTGGAGATGGGTCTCTGCGTGCGGCTACTCCAGTGGCATTCAAGGATGGGTCAAATGCAGAGGACAAATACTGTTACATTAAAGGTGCACTATGTAACTTTTCTGGTGGAGGGTTTGTCACCATGGAGATGTTCCACAGCACCGCATTAAGCTTATCTTATCTCCACAACATCAGTCCAAGTTGATGGTCAGATCTGATCAATAAAACTGTAAAAACTGCTATTTAATACATGCAAGATAAATAAGTTTAATGCCATACTGTGTAACATTCCAGGAAAAGCAAAAGTCTCCATGGCAACAAGCAGGTGGCTGACCCTCCGCCAGAAAAAAATTGTTAGAAAAATGCGCATTAAAACCTACTGAATAAAGCAATGCAATGGTCTTATAAACAAAACACTACATCTGAAGCTAACATTTTAGCATGCACCACAGACATTATTATTCCCTTTCATTTATGTGCCAGAGCAGTGGGAGGAGCCCTGGATCGCCGCTTGCGGGCTGAAACGCTGCTGGCAACATCTCCGCAGACAGCGAGGGTGTCTTTAAACGGCCAGTCATCATCGTCCCGCCAACAGATAAAGATGGATTTCCGAGATCCATTCTTGCGGGACAGTCCTGAGTTTGCTGTTTTTCGCGGCCCCTCATAACTCATCACATATCATCGGCTACAATGCTTACGCTGAGATAAATAAAAACAAGAAGGGAGAGAGATATCAGAAAAGCACTCGTACAGCTATTTCACAAACCAACACAGCGCTGACTTAAAAGGAAAACGCCCATTCATCATTAATAATATAGTGTTGAATCCAGGTTACAATCGGAGGAATAAATATTTCATAGGCAACATCTGTCTGTGTATTCTATGCCAGCGTGTTTTTTGAAGTCGTTACAAATGAACGTCGAACGGAAAAGAGTGGGGGAACAAGGCGTCAAGGGAGGACAAGAAAATAGGAGGAGAGACACGGAGAGGAGAGGAAGATTTGTAGTACAAGTACCAGCAGCAAGGGTTCCATAAGTTTGGGTAACGTTTGAGACTGTGCCAAGCCTGGAAAAATAACGCTTGCATACAGAAATAAGACACAAAAACTGCTAAAGGAGAGGATCAGGAATTCAACCAAGAGATAGTTTTGTAAACAGAGTGATCTCGAGGTCGACCAAACTTGAGACGACTGCTCTCGGAGAAAACGTCATCGGTTGAGCGGTCAGGTTCACCGATCCGCAGGTCGGCGGTGCAGTTCCAGCTCCCACAGATGAATCCTGTTGTTATGTCCTTGGGCAAGACACTTAACCCACCTCGCCCCCGGTGTCTGCGCACACCGGCGTATGGATCTGTGTGTGAACGGGTGAGCGGTTCCTTGATGTAAAGCGCTTTGAGTGTCTTGAAGGTGGAAAAGCTCTACGTAAAAATGTGACCGTTTACCATTGACCGTCCAATCAGATTTGTTTTTTTAGTGACGTGTGTGAAACAAAGGAGCTCATTGGTCAGCTATCATTTACAAACAAAATGACATTTCTCTCACCCCAGATGAACAGTTTAGTGCTTCACTCATATACACGATATTTGTATTTTAGTTAATAGGTGACTCCTTTATAAATGGCTTGGATTTACAACGTACTTCACAATTCGATATATTGTTGCTGCCTCCCTGGCCACAGTTGGAATGGGGCGGACAGTTGGAATGTTGGCTGTTCTCATGCTGTTCAAACATATTTTAACATGGACACAAGCAAAATGAATAAGGCGTCTTGCTCAAGGACACAACAGCAATCTAGTATTTCAGCTGATAACGTGGATCAAACCACCAACCTTAAGGGCAGACATCTTTACGTGTCGCCATTAATGAAACTCTGGCTAAGAAAAACATTTAAATATATAAACCAAGAGAAAGAATGGGAAACAATGGCACAGTGAGCTAAGTGTTTGCCCACAAACTGGAGGGTTACAGTTACAATGGAAGGGCATCTTGCATCAATGTTGCAGAAAGACTGGAAACTGACCTTTAAATCCAACCCTCAACGATTCCGCAGAAATCCGCAATGTTTTTCAGTCCCTTGTGATATTTTTTCCTATATTTTTTTCCTCGTAAGCAGCCATATGTCAATCACGCCCATCTGAAAACGGGGAGATTCACCGGTGACCAGACTCACATCTTCGTAAAGTACTGAAGAAGTGTGCGTTCTGTGAAGCAGTGTTTTTATAGTTCGATTATTAGGATGATACGTGTTGGGAAAAGGGTTAGGCAAAATGACAAAAATATAATCAAATTTTTTCCTCATGTTGCCAGATCACAGTTTTCAATTTGTTTCAATTCTGTCTCATAAAAACAAATAAAAAAGTCAAATTTCTTTCCCCAAAGCATGTCCAAATTCTCTGCTCCAAACCACATGTTTTTACTGACAGAGGACTGACTGTGGACTTCTCCATTAAAAACACCAGTGCGTTGTCAATTAGAACTAACAAAATCTTAATAAAAATGTAATTAACTGCACAGCCCTAGTTGCAGTAGACATGTTTTTGTCCACAAATTCGCAAACTAACTGTTCTATTCCAGCTCCGATCAGCTCTTTGTGTTCTTTGGCAAGACACTCTATCTGGCCTATTGTTTGTTGTTGGTGGTATGAGGTGGCATATTGAGGGGGTCAAAACTGTTTGAGAAGAAAAGTCTGTTTTGTAATTTTTGTCTTTGTTTGAAAAAAAAAAAAGTAAGAAAAATTTGAACTTGAAAAAGAAGAGGAGTTTGAGGTGTTGAGGTTGGCTGCTGGTTTTGCTGCTGCACTGGAGAGTAAGATGCGGAAAATCCTACATATTCCTGAAAGGACAAGAAGGAAGAGAAAGTGCATTTATATTAGTGTATTTAGCGGTGAGGGGTTTAGAAACAAAAGGCTTGGAAGGCCTTGATTGGCTGACAGTGACAAACAGGTGGCAAAAGAGGAAATATACCATCTCTCTAGTTTAGAACGCTCTTTGGTTTCACAAATTTTCAATTCACAGCATGCAAATTTACTACAACTAATTAAATATGCAGTTCGCTGGAGTTTTATGGCAATAGAGGCTCGGATTTTGGAAGAGAAGAAAGGAAAAAATGCGCGATGAGGGAATTGCGGGGACACGGATGGTAATGTGGGGTGAATGTGTGCTCTGCTCTGCCAAAACACAAACCCCCCCCTCGCTCTCTTTCTCTCTCCCTCTCTCTCTCTCTCCCCTTCTCACCCCAATGCCCTCCCTCTCTCGCCCCCCCTCCTCTGTTCCTGGGACGATGCCACGGCCTGGACAGTACATGCATTCTTCCACAGCTTATCCCAGGACTCTCTCTCTCCTATTAAAACCCCAAATAAGCAACCACATAAAAAGAGATTTAAAACACAACAGTAGGCAAGGCTGACACTTTCAACTTTCAGAGATTTTGGGATTTTGGATCTGGAGATTTTTTCTGTCTTAAAAACCTGAAAAAACAGAACAAATTCATTCATTAAATGGTTTGCAGGTTTTTCTCACTTACCTTATGCATTCAGGGCATTCGTATTATTCACCACAATGAGTTAATAAACACTTTTCACAACTCTCAGAAGCAAGAGCGGAGTTGTGCTGGTAATTCTGACAGCAACTAGCATTCTAACAGCGCACTTCCTGACAGTTAAACGCTTTATAATTAGACGCAGAACTGCTTGTAAACTATTTGTTCATTATGAATTCAGTTTTCTTTCATACTATTTTGAGGCTGTAAATTGTGCAGTTTATAAAGTGTTACCAGATATTTTTTTTTAAACAATGAAAAAAGGTGAAATTAACTTGCATATTGTCTTGTTGTTTCTGATTCGTGCGTGATGTGATTAGGCTGAATGGGTGGTCCCGAGGGAGTGTACCCCCTTTGTCAGATGGTAGTGCTAGCTTGAGCGGTCAATAGCAGGACAGAGATTGGGGTGGATGACAGCTCCAGGCTCTGACAGGAACTAAAGGTCAAACGTGTCAAACAACGTCATGAGCAAGTCTCGTGACGGATATGTGAAGTGCAGTGCTTTGAAAAATACAAAGCGAAATAAGTGAATACAAACAACAATATAGAGATTTTAAAAAGACATACTGTGCTTGTGTCTGCTATATATTTAGAATCTATTACACCGGTGGATCATTATGTTATAATTTGCACATTTTAAATCCCAATATTCATCTAAAATGACTTAATAAAACTGCGTTAGAAAACTGCGGTGCCCAATGGGAGCTGCACATCACGTTAGCGAGTAGCAGATTTGTTTTTATTTGTACCGAAATGACTACACGATGCTGCCAAATCCTACATGTATCACAGGTTAAGAAAATAAAATTGGAGAACGTACCGAAATACTACGCGATGCTGCCAAATCCTACATGTATCACAGGTTAAGAAAATAAAATTGGAGAACGAAGTAAGTACAGAGCAGTGGGCGTGTGCCGGTGGCGGTGAAAACGGGGGTTGATCGGCAATATGGCGTCTTGAAAATAAGAGAATAAAGTCTGCTCAAACATGCACGAATCACCCAGATACAACGTGGTACATGAAAAGGAAGCAACTTTAACATGGTTAAAAGTCAGTTTTTCATAATAGGTCTGCTTTAAATAGCATTAAAAATTTGGTGCTGGTTCTTGCCCGTCTCCATGGAGATGATAATGCTTTGTCTAGAATGCATTAAACTTACAAAATTTACAATTATCCAGTTAAAAATATTGAATATAATATGAATAAAATGGAGAAACATGGATGCATCTCCACAGATCTGACCTGTTACTGTCACCTGTTTGTCTCCAAAAAAATCATCTTAATCTTTTCCAAAATGTGATTGATTAACATTGTGAATTGTGATGTGAACCTGACGAATAATTTTCTGGATGTAATATGTATGTAGATGTAGTATTACCGCTACCGCTGTATTGTTTTGGATTAAGAATACTAAACACTGAAACTCTATTTGATTTTGAACAGAACAAACAACTTCACTTTGGCGTAGACACCCAAAACATCACTTCCAGACAATCTTCCACTGGCCCTGACACTGTTGCTTCCACAGAAAGGATTACTAAGCCTGGTTTGTGGGAGTTGCATTGGTTTGGTCTCTTGCTTCACATGTCTGCATTGGTTTTCCTGTGAAAACATGTGCAAATGGTCACCACCCATGTAAATAACATCTTCAGAATCCCACAATTTTCTTGGATAAATGAAGGGATTTCCCATATTTAAAGTTGCACTATGTAACTTTTTCTGGTGGAGTGCCACATACAAGCCCAGATTTCCATGGAGCTGTTAATGCTTCGTCTGTTCTGAGGAAATGGGTTACAGGCGTTGCAAACACAGATTTCAATGGAAACAGTTAGGTGACATTTTTTATCAGTAAAATCATAAATGAAAAACAAATAAGATTAATATCATATTTTGAAAAATGTCAGTCAAAGCAATAACATCTTCATGCAGACAAGCAGGCGGTGGACCCCACACTATGTAACTTTCTATGCACCTAAATGCACCTAAAACAAGCTTTTGCATTTAAAGCCCTACTGTGTAACTTTTTAGCCAAAACAAAAATAGAATAATAGATGTTTTTAAAAAATTACACTGAAAAACATCAAAGCATGCGTCTTACTCTGGGCGGCTTGCATCTCCACAAACCTGCCTCTTATTTGGTCTGGAAATGTACCTCCTCCTTGGTCCCATGGTCATATTTGTATATAGCACTTTTCCACATTCAAGGCACTCAAAACGCTTTACATCAAGGAACCATTCACCCATTCATTTTTTTTTTTTTTTTATGTCAAGAGCGGGATTTGAATTGCCAATCTTCATATCAGAGAACAAACACTTTAACAACTGAGCTACTGTCGCCCCGCCTTCTTGTTTCCATGGAAATGTTGCTCCTTTGACTCTAATATTCCACAGTATGGCATAAAACTCCACTATCTCCATGGAGAATGTTCCAAAGTATGGTTTTAACTTTGTATTTCCATGCAATCCTGCAGCTGACATGCCAAAAGACATAAAAGAAACACACTGATGATATAGTGACATTTGGCCCATCCTCATGTGCCCCATTGTTCCTAATAATGTCTCGACAATTCCAAATCAAAGCATTCCCATTCACACCGGGACGACCCCTCAGCCCCCTATAGTAATGCCGCATGTGTAATCAGTCTTCCCGCGTCCTGCGTCTTCATCATCATCATCATCATTTACTGCTGACCTTATCTACCATTGATTACTTGATATTTAGCAGAGCTTTAACCACCGTCAGCATAATTTGGCATATTTTAAACTCCCTCATTACCACTGCTGACAACAGGACCCATGCTGAGCGAGCTACAGCTTTATATGCCAGTCTTTTGTTTCCATACTTAATCATGCAAAACGCCATCTTCTTCATAACAGCCCAATAATGATTTTAAAGGCACTTCCATGCTAATAGCATTCATTCATAAAGCCTTGATGATGGTAATGTGCTACTCGTTTTAAATGCCCAATCGTGTATACTGTCCAATACTGTGCTCACGTACTAGAGATGTGCAGATTTTGAAAGAAATATTCAAAATAAAAATCCAGAAATGTTTAACTAAGGATTAGATCAACAAACTTGTTTTATTAATCTTATGGCTTTAAACTCCCTGTGTCCGATTTTTCCCATGTATTTGAGCAAAATGTATGTGTCAGGAAGTGTGTGTTAGCATGCTAGTTGTTGTTAGCTTTACTGTGATGGCAAAACTCCGCTCTGGTCTCTGAATTTATGAAAAGTGCTTATAAGTCATGTTATAATACTGTTACCTCCTCAAAAACATACCTGGAGATGTGTTTTGTTTCATTCACACATGTTTGAGTAACACTTTAGTATTAGTCTATCTACATCTCAAAAGCTCAAAATGCTCTGCTCCACCTCGTGATGTCATGTAGTCAGAGTATACAAGTTAACAGCTACATTTGTTTAGTACAGATTGGAAATTCCAGGACTGAAATCATCCAAATGATTCTAGTAAAGGTGTATTGAGTTTAAAAACGCAGTGGAGCACTTCCTGTATTATGACATCACAAGGTGGGACAGAGTGTTTTCAGTTTGAGAGAAGAACCCAGCCTAAATATGCAGGGTTTGAGCGTTAAACATGTGTGAATGAAACAAAACACAACTCCAGGTATGTTTTTGATGAGGAAACAACATTAGAACATAGATCAGGAAATAGCGCAATATGGGCCCTTTAAAATGTGAAAAAAAAAAAAAACACAACTCCAGGTATGTTTTTGATGAGGAAACAACATTAGAACATAGATCAGGAAATAGCGCAATATGGGCCCTTTAAACAGCAAATTCCAGCATAGAATTCTGCTCAATTTTAGCTCAATTTTAAACTATAGGGATTTACAATGTTGTGAAATCACGTGAACCCGACCTATAAGTGTGAATTAGCATTAGCAGCTTCTTTCCTTCCTGTTTAAATGCCCTCCCATAGCATTGTACAATCAAGTGGGGAGAGAGTTACAACATGAATACAAAGTGCCTATAGCCGAAGCACCACACTGAGCACAGTCGAAGGGGGCCGGGACAGCACAGCGTGTCCATACCAAATGAGTTTCGGATGGGGCGTGTTTTCAGCTTCAGAGGGTATGGAACGCAGTCAAAAACATGCGAAAAAGGGAGAAAGCAGAACGACACAAGCAGCGGATAATTCACGTAATTTAACTCACTGCTAAGTTCGGGAGAGAAACGCTTATTATGCCAGATGGATATTTGGGTATATTTAACAATGCAGTGTAAAAACAACTTTGTAGTGTAATAACTTTGATAAAATATGAGACGGTACTTGGTAGCGTTTGGCCTCCTTGGGTAACACCTTGAAACTTTGAACAGAAAGTAAAACATAGCCTTGGATTCAGTTAGCTGGAATTTCATGAATGGGTTGCTAGGAGTTAGTATGACTCTAAATATAAAGACATTTAAAGCACTTTACATCACGGAACCACTCACCCACTCACACACACATTCATACACCAGTGTACGCAGACAGTGGGGGCGAGGAAGGTTCAGTGTCTTGCCCAAGGACACAACAACGGCATTCATCTGTGCGAGCTGCATTTGAACTGTTAACCTTCGGATCAGTGGACAAACACTTCACCTACTGAACTGCTGTCACCCATTTGCCATTTAGCATTAATACACGTGTAGATATTTTACTGCGGCGATGTATGAAATTGGGAATGCAGCTTTTTTTTTTTTTTATGAAGGGACTTTTTGCACGTTTTATTTTCAGTCAAAAAACTAAGGTCTCAGTTTTTACAATTTTCCTCAATTATTTTTAAGAGAATTTTTGAACAGTTGAGTAGACTGATCATTTTATCCACCATCTCCTCCATATAGTTCACTTTTGAATTCTAGTCCAACGATTGGATTTTTCCGACTGCAGCTGTTTTGGTCTGGCACTCTCCAACACATCTGCAACCCACAATAAATGACTTTAACACATTCTCTTGCCTCTTCATTTATCCACAAAGCATAAACGTCTCGTCAAAGGTAATTGGTTGCATTCGATGATGTCATAGTTTCAGATGGAGGGCAGGGGCCTCTTTAAGTCTATGGGAGATTCAGGGTTTTTGGAAAGAAACATCTAATGGTATGATCCACAAATCCACAGACATTGGCTCTACAAACTTACCATGTTTTTTTTGTTTTTTTTTAAGCTTCTACCATGTTGTTCCCACATCAAAAACATGCCTGAAGAGGTTTCAGATGTTATCCATGCATGTTTGAGTAATCTAGTGATCTCTCCTGGGCACCCTCTTTACAGATAGCTGTAAGATTCTGTCCAATGCTCAACCCACAACTCATCATGGTGAATAATTAGGATGGTCGGAATGCATAAAGTAAGTGAGGAATGCCTTTGGACCATTGCAAACTGTTTAAAATGAACTAGTTCTGTTTTTCAGGTTTTTAAGACAGTAAAATCTGACAACAATCATGAATTTGGGGCTGAATAATGACACCACTTTCAAAAGCTATTGTGGAAAAAAAAAACAACAAAATCACAGAAGATGTTGAAGTTCATGCCAGTTTTTGTTTCATGTGGATAGGCCCAGGAATTACAGAGATATTCACCATAAACCAGGTCAACACATCTAGAAACGGACAGTTAAACAGCAAATTCCACCATAGAATTCTAACCTGTCCAGCTCAATTTTAAACTATATGGATTCTACGATGTCACACGAATGCAGCCTATTCGCCAAACCATCAAACATGATTGCCTTTGCTTGTGTATAAATGATATCTATACGTTAGATTTGGCTCGGTTCCCCTGTGTGTTCTAATGTGAGAATGAGGAGCCGATGCCGAGGGAAGCGATCCGGAGGTGTGAATATTTCAAGTGCGTCACCGGCTTCGAGAAATTAATTATGTGTGCTTACAAAGTGTTAATTTCAACACAGTTCGTTTGATGCGCTGGGCTCCGCATAGCCTCCATCATAAATAGCTTACATGTTCGGAGCCGCGTCTCTCCATCTTGACTTTCTAGAGCCTCTTCAGATCTACTCAAGTTAAGCTGCCTACATAGTGGTCCTCTCTAAGTGTGGGAGGGGCAAAACCAAAAGAATGTAAGCTTGTTTTGGAAGTGACTGTTCTGTTGTTAGATGCGTCTAATCGAAGGCAGTTGTTTAAAGACGGGGTATTTTACTTCTGTGAGGTATTAGCTGCTAACACATAACATATTCAGATCACTGTGTTCACTTTTATTGTTTTGAAAATGCTATATTCGGCGAAAATAATGCAGTTACGTGTTTTATAAGTCCCGCCGCCATTTGCTCTCGCGCTAAGTCACTCCTCCTTCAGAGCACTATCACAACCCATTCATCTTGAGTTCTGTTAATGAAACTACTGCAAGTTGTTATGTACAGTTTTGTATCGTGTACCGAGTACTTTACAGAGATCGCTAAATTACTGAAACATGCATGGATGGCATTTAAAACCTCTTCAGGCATGTTTTTGATGAGGGAACAACTTTATAACATGGTAGAGAGCTCAAAAAAATCTATTTTGCATAATACCTTCTTTTTTAATGCTAACTTCAGCCTATCAAAGTTGGTATCTATCAAAACATTTCAAATATTTCTCAACATACTTGGTGAAAAATTTGCTAAACACTATTACAAAAAGCCCAAAGTCCTTAACATAACTCTACCATCATCAACCTTGTATAATTATTCCTACCATCCACTTTCCTCTGTGTATCCGTCATGCTATGGACCCTTGTTACATAAAGTCATTCTATTTTTTTGCAATCAACTCCTTAGGGACTTGGGCTTAGCTGAAAACAATGTCAGCGAAGGTCATTTTGTGAAAAACGTTAAAACCACTCACAGTTTAAAAGCCTTATTTGTTCCCTCATCTGCATCCTCTCAAGAGAGCTATCCAGTCTCAAGTACATACTGGCCACAAGGACGGCCAACGCGCACGCACATATTCATTTAAATGTAGTAACTTTGGCACGTTTCGCCAAGACGCTAGACATCTCCAGGAAATAGACAAATTAACATAAGTGGAGGTTAATATCAAAGGGAGATATATTTAGGCTGAGCTCCAGTTCGGTTTAGTGATTACAAGCGGAAAAATTCAAAGCTGAATCCATTTGCAAGAAGATAGAAGTTCAGAAAGTTCAAAAAATATGAATATGGATTAAATGTATTTTTGACAAATTTAAGGTTAAAAATCTTTGAAATACCAGCTTGCAGTATACTCACTGATTGTTGCGTTTTTATTATTATTGTGTATATATTTGCATAATTTGGAGGTATAAGTACAACCTCAAACATTGCATGGAAAGGTAAGGGATTTTGATCATCCAAAATAATTACTTTTACTGACCTTATTCGGCCCCACCCCCTTTTGCCACTAAATGCTACTAAACCGTGCTTTCTTTGTGGTGGCACTTCCTGTTAAGTGGGAATCCCATTCATTTCAATGGAGAAGTTAAGAAAAGTTTTGCAGCTAAAATATGACGTAAAGTAGGTTGATTTGCGTGAAATGTTTTACGTTCATGTGATCTACAAGTCAACACTGAACCGATTCTATGGAGGCTTTAAAACGGCTCTGTAGTCCCTATAGAACTTATTTACTGTCAAGTAAATAATAATACAACCCCTATGACGATGGCGACGTCCACGGTAACTTCCGGAATAAGGTGAATATTCAAGATCATATTAAATCTAGAGTACACACGTTAATGTATTGTGTAAGTAGGAAAAGTTGTCCTCATTTGACCCAACCAGGAGTATTGGCTGACCGCAGTGCTTTGCCTGGGGATCTTTATCCAGATCTTGAGCCAGCGCAAAAGTGACTGGACTGTTAACATATTGTGGAAAGCTCAACTATCCAAAGAATTACCCGCTCAGACACGGAAAGCATGCAAACTCAACACTGAACCAACACGGATTAGACAAAATGGATGTGATTTTAATTCATTTATTTTGGTCAACATTTTTCACAAACTTTTGGCTCTCAAACTTTTCACAACAAGTACCCCCATAAGAAAATATTTGGCTTTCCGAGTACTACCAGATCTAAACCAAGTCTAAAACAGGACTATGCCGGGCCTACGTTGGTGCGAAATTAACCGTAAGTGTATGTCATTGCTACAGCACCTATAACCAAGAAATGGATATATTTTACTCAGAATTAAGTTAAAATTTGAATTGTAGAGGACTAGGCCTGTCACAATAACAAATTTACAATAAAGTACGATATATTGTTGAAGTAAATATAGACATTAAATGATAATATTGAAACCAAACCATCAAATAGAATTAAACCAAAAGAAACAAAAACATAAAAAAACATTCTACATGAACAATATTGTTAAAAAATATTGAACTGCAATAAATACTATGTACTATGTTTGTTATGAATGTACTCCCAGTTCAGCCGTATCTTAAATACCCAACACCTCCAACTTCCACTGTTTCCCCTTAAAATGATTGTAGCCTTGAAAGCGTTGCGGCAATAAGGAAGGAATTTCAGGAAGTTCCCCTCTTATTCTGCCAAATACAACAATCAAAAGACATGTTTCCCAGACTGGACTACCACCATAGTATCAGGACGTCCTAAACTCCGCGTGGTGGGCTGAACCAGTGAAGAATGTGCATTAAATCATGCATTGGTGTAATCCGTGTTCCCCCAAGTTGTCTTTAACGAAACTGTAGTGGCTGCTTTTCCTGTTTTGGCAAGATCTGTGCCCGCTCCTCCCTCCCTCACCATCACCCCTACCCCTCCTGCTAATGTTTTTCTTCTCAATGCATCCTGGGAATCCTGCTAAAGTAATTACATCATTGTTGTGAGCTGGTTGTTCGTTCCGTTTTGGTGGGAAAGGAAATGTTCGCAGGTGTGTTTTAGAAGTAGGACAATGCAATGGAACAAGTGCAGTACTGAGACTTTTGGGCGACTTTAAAATGCATTACATTTACATAACTGTTACCTAGCAACCATAATGTTAACAAAAAATAAATTAATAGTTATAAATATAAATTTAAAAAAATATTATAACATAACCCTCATTATTTTGTTAAATGAAGGCTTAAAGGGCCGATATTGCACTATTTTCTGATCTATGTTATAATGTTGTTTCCTCATCAAAAACACACCCGGAATATTGTTTTGTTTCATTCACACATGTTTAACACACAAATCCTACATATTTAGGTGGACATTCTGTTCCATAGGTCCTTTGAAACAGAAAAACTCACTGCTACTTCCTGTATTTCTGTACTTTTCTTTTTTTCCCCAAACTGCCACTTAACTGGTGTAAAACTATGACCAATATTTACTCATGTACTACTCCACTATCCCTAGTAATAATCGTATAATTAGAAAAACATGAAAAGCTGTCATATAAACTACAAAGCAGACATGTAGACACCTGGGACAGCACAGCGCACATCTGGAGCCTGGTGTAACATGCTAAATATAAGATTAATCAGGCATCGTGTGTGTTGTGGTTAAAGATTGAATGGAAAACGTGAGACGAGTGGTTTTGTCAGAGGAATCAAAGGCAGGGGTCACATGTGTTTGGCCTCATTGACGGATCATTAAGTCCTTTATGTGATACTGGCCCCTGAGGCTGGGCTATTGTAATAGGAAACAAGACCAAACCAGGACTAGACCAGGACTGAAGGCAGGACTAAGAGTGGAGCTGAACCAGAAAATACAATTAGATGGTACTGTAGGTCTAACCAGGTCTGAAGTAACAACTGAACCAGAAAATATCTTTACAATGAAGGAAAATACGATGTTTTGTGTTCACGTTTGGCACAGACAAAAAGGGTTAAGCACTGCTGGGTTACACCATTTTGAGAATCCAGGGTTAAAAAGCAGTGGAATCTTAAAAACATGAAAAACAGAACCATCCAGCCATTTTTTTCCACTTATCCCGGGCTGGGTCGCGGGGGCAGCAGTCTAAGCAGGGACCCCCTGACTTCCCTCACCCCAGACACTTCCTCCAGCTTCTCCGGTGGGACCCCAAGGTGTTCCCAGGCCAAAAACAGAACAGATTTTCACAATTTTCAGAGGCTAGAATGAATGGTAATGACACATTAGCAACTTAACAGTGCGCTTCCTGATTCTGGGACAGTAAAAAGCGAAACACATTTTGCTCAACTACATGGAACAAGAAAACAGGTACAGCAAAACAAAAATCAAAATAAAAAAAATGTGAGGTTGAAATCTTGTCTTGTCTTGTTCTTGTGGACCTGATCTTGTTCATTTCTTGTGAAAATGGTCTCTTGTCCCATTCTGTGCAACACTCAAGATGTTTTAAAGGTTTTAAGGGCAGCTATTAGGACTTTAGATATATTTTAGACACATTTTTTGGCGCTGGTCCAAACTTTCCATCACTTGAATACCATGGATGGATGTTCCACAACTATATCTGGACAAAACTTCACCATTAGCTCATGTGGCCACAAGGACACAAACCGATGTGTCCTTTGCTGGTCCCAAGTCTGTATAAACAAAGTGGACTACATTAGGAAGGGCATCTGGTGCAAATCGATATGCAAATCAGCGCACAAAAGCACGGGATTCTCGAGAGACCTTCTTTAAGACTTGCAACATCTGTTTCTTTAATCACACATAAACACGTCTGTATAATTCATTACAGTATCAAATATGCAGCACTGTAATACGTCCCTTTATTTTTCTTTTTCATTTTTGACACAGTTTCGCTCTCTCTTCCTCCCTTCCTCCCTCCCTCCCTCCCTCTCTCCTCGCACATATTTGCAGTGCTGATGCTTGTGATGTGGGGCTCCCAAGCGACTGGCAGAAACAATAGAACAAGGATGTATTTATAGAAGCGACTTTGTGCATAATAAAGACCGCACCTGCCACTACTTCATACATGATCAGCCATGATTAAGGCAGGGGGCTGTAAACACGGAAATAGCTTTGTACCCCACCAATAATTAATATGACGTTCCTTCTGAGCGCAAGGAACAGTGTCGCTATTCAAAATGTTTGTGTCTAACCAAAGTGGGGCAGGTTTTCAGGAATACAACAGTGAATTTGGGTAAAGATAAAGGATTACGGCTGTATATTGTATGAGATATTAATGTATGTTTGTGTTTGTACCAAAAATAACCTAATAACACAATGGAATATGGTTTAGTTCCTCGTGGGTGTCTTGATTCATCTCTTGTAGCTAAAACAGTAAATTGATAGCTTCTGTGAACATAGTAGGTCATTCGTCATTTTTATTTATATAGTCTTTTTATTAACTTGTCGATAAGATCTTCCATGGTAAATCAAACGCCAACTCCAAATTGTCCAATCTAACACAAAAGTAATAAAGGTGCACAATGTAACTTTTCTGGTGGGGGTTTGCTACCTGCTCGTCTCCATGGAGATATTATTGTTTTGCTTGGTGTAGACAATAGTATGGTCTTAAACATACAGTTGAAACCAGAAGCTTAGATATACTATATAAAAAGACACACACACATTTTTTTCTCACTGTCTGACATGAAATAAGACTAAACCTTTCATGTTTTAGGTCAATTAGGATTACCAAAATTATTTCTATTTGCTAAATGCCAAAATAATGAGAGAATGATTTTTTTTTTACACAATTTTTCATGACTTTCTTCAAAATCAGAAGTTTACATACAGTAAGATTACTATGCAATTAAACTACTTGGGAAAACCCAGATGATGATGTCATGTCTTCTGATAAGTTTATTCACAACATTTGAGTTAATCAGAGACACACCTGTGGGTCCTTGAAGGCACACCTCAAACACACTGCTTCTTTGTGTAACATCATGGGAAAGTCAAAAGAAATCAGCATAGATCTCAAGAAGAGAATTGTGGACTTGCACAAGTCTGGTTCATCCTTGGGAGCATCGTTATGTTTGGAGGAAAAAGGTGGAAGCTTGCAAGCCTGAGAACACCATCCCAACTGTGAAATATCGGGGTGGCAGTTGTTGTGGGGTTGTTTTGCTGCAGGAGGGACTGGTGCACTTCACAAAATAGATGACATCATGAGGAAAGAACATTATGTGGAAACACTGAAGCAACATCTCAAGACATTGGCCAGGAAGTTAAAGCTTGGGCGCAAATGGGTTTTCCAGATGGACAATAACCCGAAGCATACTGCCAAACTGGTTACAAAGTGGCTTAAGGGTAACAAAGTCAATGTTTTGGAGTGGCCTTAACAAAGCCCTGATGTCAATCCTTTTGAAAATGTATGGACAGACCTCATGCCTGCATGTGCGAGCAAGGCGGCCTACAAACTTGGCTCAGTTACATCAGTTCTGTCAGGAGGAGTGGGCCAAAATTCCTGCCAACTGTTGTGAGAAGCTTGTGGGAGGAAATCCAAAACGTTTGACCCAAGTCATACAGTTTAAAGGCAATGGTACCAAATACTAGTGAAATGTATGTAAACTCTGACTTTGAAGAAAGTCATGAAAAATTGTCTAAAAAAATAATTCTCTCATTATTCTGGCATTTAGCAAATAGAAATAATTTTGGTCATGCTAATTGACCTAAAACAGGAAAAGTTTAGTCTGATTTCATGTCAGACAGTGAGAAAAAAATGTGTGTGTGTCTTTTTATATAGTGTATGTAAACTTCTGGTTTCAACTGTACGTGTATTGGATTATTTCAAATTCAGGTTTTATTGCCGCTGAGTGGGGTCGTCTCTCCACAGATGTGACCTGTCTAGTGGTGTCACCTGCTTGTCTCCATGGAGATTGATAACTTTAATTCCATACTATGGACCTTGCTCCAAGAAAGATATGTACTGTACATTTTAAAGCTATTCCACGAAATCAACTGTTTAGAGCTTTTAACCATATTGTAGTCTCGAAGTTGTATTTGGAGTGATTCGCGCATGTTTGAGCAATCTTTAATCACTTATTTTTCAAGACGCCATGTTACCAATCAATCCCCGTTTTCCCTGCCTGCCTGCCCTCTAACTCGGAAGTCAGTGGACCTGTTTCTTTTAATAAGTTGAGTTTCTTCAGACATTAAAGTGAGACTAAACTCCTAAACTCTGCCCACAACCACATTTCAAATAGAGCTGCTAAACTGGGTAGTGCCTGGAGGACCAACTACTTTAAACAGCAGAGGCCACTGAAGGCAGCACAAACTTAGATTTAGGTGTTTTTGACCAGAAAGCTGTAAATTTACCACCATAGACTGTATATATAAATGGACATAGCTAACCTGCCAGCCGCCACGTTATAAATAAGAATTGAGCATGGGCGCGCTTCCGGCTCCAATTCACATTCTATTAAAAAAACGTCAACTGTCAGACTCGTCATTTTGGTCTTAAAATGTTCGTATTAACCCACTCTACATGATCCTGGTATTTTTATTTTGCTATTGTATCCGTAACTGAATATGTGAACATTAATAACAGACAAATCAGGCACCTTCTTTGCCCGAGGTCACTCCTGCTAATAGGTCTGATTGACAGCACTGCTAAGCGCCCGCTCCCTGCTAAACCAGTGGTGCAGGTAAAATTCCAAATATGGAGCTCGGCTCCAAATTGGCCCCTATAACTGCTCTAGCCTCGATGAGCATTTGACTGGAGCTGAACGCTATGGATGACATTACATTCACTTTGTCCACTTCTTTACAGTCTAAGTTTACCACTAAAGTTGTCAAAAATTACTAGGAACAGTAGATAATCCTATTAAAACAAAACTGCATCGATACTGCAGCTTACCTGTACACTGATTTAGTATGGCAAACGGTCACATTTTATATAGCGCTTTTCCACCTTCAAGGCACTTAAAGCACTTTACATCAAGGAACCACTCACCCATTCACACACACATTCTAACACCAGTGTACACAGACACTGGGGGCAAGGTGGGTTAAGTGTCTTGCCCAAGGACTTAACGACAGCATTCATCTGTGGGGGCTGGAATCGCCCTTTGGGATCTGACTGCTAAACCAATGATATTTATGTTGAGAGCAGGATTTGAACCACCAACTCTGATCAGTGGATCTGACACTCTACCAACTGAGCTACTGTCGCAACTTTCAAGTAATGCTTCAATGCGGAGTGAAAAGTTATATGTAAGATCATTTCTACCTACAATAAATACTGCTACAACTTCTTGGAAATGGGTGCACATTTTTTAAAACATTTGGCAACCTATGCGTGCTATTTCAACTTTTCAACTTTATTCAAGCACCAACTTCAAATGTTATATTTGGTAAAATCTTTAAACAGGTACAAATCTCATAGGCCTGCTTTACAAAACACAGCATCACCTGTTCCCCAAGTCATTACCTTTAAAAACTTCCACTGCATTTTAAAGCAGCTTTTTCCCATCACACTTTGAACTCCATCTGCATTGCAAATAGTTTCTGACAAGCTTCCTCTTACCTGATTTGTTTTGCTGTATACCCACTACTGTTAAATCCACCAAACTGTAGCGTGCCCTAGTAAACTTGATCAAAAATGTGCTCTGTCTCCCTGTTTTTCTTCACTGGGGTCAGGATTGGCACAGCGGGGAGAATTCTGTGCACCAATCTCCAATCTCTTTAGCATTTCAAAGTCTCCTCCTTGTGCACCTCCAAGCTCTCAAGCTCTCTGCATCTAAGAGGTAAAATAAAAGGGGAACATTATGCTTTGAAGAAATTGATCCCTGAAGATGGCAAACGGGATGACAGCCAGCGCGGTTATAGTTATGGTACGGCTGGGGCTTCATCTCCGTTTCTGTTTTATTTTGATTTTTTTCATCCTTTTGTGAAAGCGATACTATTAGATCCGCTATTACAAGTCAATAATCTCCGTCCCCAGTGTTGCCGTGGCGATGATGTGTTTTTCGATGTCGTGTCATGCGTAAACGGAGAAGGTTGTCTGCGGTGGATCAGACAGGTTAAGGCCTCCCATTGAATGTTGGGTATTTTGTGTTTTTGTAAAGTGCCGTACAGAGGGTGGGCTATCCTTTGGACTGTGTCACCTGATCTCGCTGCTCTGTATTCGGCAGGAAAAAAAGAAAGAAATACACTTTTTACAAAAGCTTGGCAAGTCTCTCAATGTGCTACTGTATTCATTATTCAATCCCTTATTCAGTGACGGTACGGTGGCTGACTGGTTGGCACTCACACCTTACAACAGGAAAGTTTTGGCTTCGACTCTCGGGCCTTTCTGTGTGGAGTTTGCATGTTTCTCTCAGTATCTACGTAGGTTCGGGCATTCCGGTTTCTCCCATCAATCCAAAACATGCACAGTAGGTAAAATCCTCCAAGGTAGTCCGGACCAAGTCTTTCTAAAGATCTGCTCCTGACATGTTGCCCCGGTGGCATGGAAGGTTGGGTCAAATGCACCTTAATGTTAAGCCGCTATTGGCAATGGTCACATTTTTATTTAGCACTTTTCTACCTTCAAACTTTACATCAAGGAACCACTCGCTCACTCAACCATTCACACGCACATTCACACACCAGTGTACGCAGACACTGGGGGCGAGATGGGTTAAGTGTCTCACCCGACGACACAACGACCTCATTCATCTGTGGGAGCTAGAATCGCACCGCCAACCTGTGGGTCAGTGGACAAACACACTGCTAACTGAGCCACTGTCGCCCCATTGTATTGTAGCCACAGCTGTCCAACACTCACTCAAACACCACATTCATTCTAGGCAAGGTGGGGGAAGTGTCTTGCTCGAGGGCTGGCTATGTCGCAACCTCCAGGCAGAGAAATAAACATATCATGGGACAGAAATAATTAGTGAGTAGTAACTATAGACCACTGGAATTTTAAATGAACTAGATCTGTTTTTCACGTTTTTAAGATGGTAAAAATCAGGTACAGCAAAGTAATATTAGTGGTTTACTTATTTCAATTTGTAATGATAAACAACAGCAATTTTTAAGGTTGGTATACAACAATAACCAATCACTTTTGGATTTTTCCTGTGACAAAACTCTGCCTCAGTATTTCTCACCATGTCAGAGATCCACTGTACCATTCCATGTATTATTAACAGCACATATTAATACATGGATCATATTCACAGTGATTTATGGGCACCTGTGCAGTTTTAGTGCACATTTGGAGTGAAGGAAAAACTGCAGTTTGATGAGTGACTGCAATCAAATATTCCCTTTACAGCAGATGATAAAAGTGACACCATAAATATTGATAGTACATCTTTGAACACACTGACAACGCATCAAAACACGGCTCAAGTTTGGGCCCAATTAATAATATAAGCCAGCTCTATCCTCACTGTAATTGTGCATGTTCTCCTTCTATTTTTCATAATAATAATAATAATAATAAGAAGAAGAAGAAGAAGAAGAAGAAGAATGCACATGTCCTATCTTTCCATATGCTGTCTCTTTTCAATATGCTCCAAGTCGCTTTACAATTTTGTGCATTAGTCATTTACTCCATACTCGAACACAGTTGCCCTGAGGTAGACGGACGGTTTAGTTCTGGTTTAGTCCTGGTATAGTTCTGGTTTACTCCTGGTTTAGTTCTGGTTTAGCTCTGGTTTGGTCCTGGTTTAGTCCTTTACAATTTTGTGCATTATTCATTCACTCCATACTCGGTGATGGTATATAATATTGTACACACAGCTGTCCTGAGGTGGACCGATGGAAGCAAGGCTGCCAATACACCACATTTATACAAGGTAGTGACTTGCCTAAGGACACACCACCAGTTTTCCCCTGGCGCCCCACTGTAGCACCTGGTATTCCCTGCGGTCTCCCATCCAAGTACTAACCAGGCCCGGCCCTGCTTAGCTTCTGAGGTCCGACGAGATCAGGCTTTGACAAGAAGCTTCGGCCAAAAAAACCCTCCATTTTCTCCAGGTTTCTTCACCATTCCTTGACAATATGCTAAGTTCCTCCAGGGCAGTGTTTTGACTGGAGATCTGGGTGTGGTTGCATCAGTGACATTGAAGGATGGGTCAAATGAAAAGTAAAGAAAGTGACAATAAGAACCATGGATTGTGTAAGTGTGCCAAAGGGGCAGGGGGAGCGCTGGGTACTATTAGATATTCTGTTTACAGCCAGAAGATGACAGCGCGACAGCAGTCAAGCATAAATATTGATAGTACAAGTGTCTGAACAGATCAAAACATCAAAACAGGGAAAAGTAGAGGCCCAATTAAGCATAAAGTCAGAGCCGAGCGTGTTTACAGCTTATGCCATTTGATCGTAAAAGCAGCAAGGGAAAAGTCAAATGTTTTCAGGTTTAAATTTTAGCCATGCTGAAATTTAATCAAAAACACACAATGTTTCTTCAATCTAGACGCCCCATGATCCTATAATTGTTCAGATTAATTGAGCCTATGGTCTTAGTAGTGTTCCCCCAACTGTAATACAGATGGAAGTTTGATTATGTTCCTTAAAGATGTACTACGTAACTTTTCTGGTGGCCACTTGCTTATCTGATTAACATGTTTTTGCTTTGTTGGGAATGCTTCACAGTACAGTATAAACCAGGGCTCGGCGACCTTTAACACCCACAGAGCCATTTGGATCCGGCTTCCAGAAATACTTTTTGACATCTAAAATAAAGATAACACTGTATATATTGTTTTTTTTTTTTTTACCTTTGCACGTTGTACAAACATCTATATTGTGTTGCATATGAAATCCATGAAGTGCTACAGAGACTTCTGCTCCTGAACCTCTGCACAGCTGTACAAAGTCACTTTCATCTTTACGCAGGACTGTAAGCTGTCATCTGTGAGGCGTGAGCGGTGTTTTTTTTAACATAGTTTATGGTGGAGAATAGCTGCTCACATACGTATGTGGATCTGAAGATCGACAGGACTCCAAATGCATATTTCTCGATAAATGCACGGCTTTTTTTGAGCAATGAAAAATAATAAAATATTATTTTATTTTAATATTTCAAGATCACAATAATCTTCCAATTTAAACTATAATTTAAAAAAGAACTAACACAAATAAAATACACTTCACTAAATACTAGCCGCAGTATAAAGATGAAAGAGCCGCATGCGGCTCCGGAGCCGTGGGTTGTCGACGCCTGGTATTAACTTATCTTTCATTTATTTCATTTATTCATTACAGTTTTTATTGCTAAAATACTTAGTTAGTTAGTTAGTTACTACTTAGTTTAGTAGACACACCTGCTTGTTTCCATGGAGATAGACATGTTTTAAGCCATTCTGTGGAACATTCCAGGTAAAACAACATCTCCATGGAGAAAATAAGGTTTCGGACCATCTACCTAAAAACTTACACAGTAATGCTTTAATATCCTATAATGGCTTAGATTGTGTCTGGATGGGCATCTGGGTTAAAAGCATGAGAAAATACTCAAGTAAATAATATATTGGTCCTGGTTTGGTCCTGGTTTAGTCCTGATTTAGCCCTGATTTAGTCCTGGTTTGGTCCTGGTTTGGTCCTGGTTTAGTCCTGATTTAGCCCTGATTTAGTCCTGGTTTGGTCCTGGTTTGGTCCTGGTTTAGTCCTGATTTAGCCCTGATTTAGTCCTGGTTTGGTCCTGGTTTGGTCCTGGTTTAGTCCTGATTTAGCCCTGATTTAGTCCTGGTTTGGTCCTGGTTTGGTCCTGGTTTAGTCCTGATTTAGCCCTGATTTAGTCCTGGTTTGGTCCTGGTTTGGTCCTGGTTTAGTCCTGATTTAGCCCTGATTTAGTCCTGGTTTGGTCCTGGTTTGGTCCTGGTTTAGTCCTGATTTAGCCCTGATTTAGTCCTGGTTTGGTCCTGGTTTGGTCCTGGTTTAGTCCTGATTTAGCCCTGATTTAGTCCTGGTTTGGTCCTGGTTTGGTCCTGGTTTAGTCCTGATTTAGCCCTGATTTAGTCCTGGTTTGGTCCTGGATTGGTCCTGGTTTAGTATTGGTTTAATCCTGCTTTAATCCTGATTTAGTCCTTCTTTAGTCCTGGTTTGGTCCAGCTTTAGTTCCAATTTCTGGTCCCAGTTTCATTGTTTATGTCTGAGTCTGTACACAGCCTTAGAATAACACAGTCAAACAAATGGTAAAAACATACATAGACGCTGCATTACAAACTCACACATTCATTACCTTAGATAAACCTTAAGATACCATTGCCCCACTTTACTTCTATCCCCTATCCTAAACACTCTGTCGGCTCGGCACTCCAGCAGACACAAAGGAGCCAGAAAAAGACTACTACTACATCAAAAACTGCTCTTTCCACTATCTCCACATAAGTGCGTAGTATATCAGAGGAGCCGGCTACGCGCATACCGCCAAATCAGCAATCAATGTGAATGAAAAACACGCTTACTGTTCAGTGGACCGACAAAGGCAAAAAATCCTTACTCTCCCAGTCCTGACGTGACATAATTTGTACCAGCCTATTCAAAAATAACAGCATTTGCAAAGACGGTGGGAGGAATCCATTACCAGCAGTTAGGCAGAAATGACAACACACATTATACGCAGATTAGTTTACACAGGCGAGCTAATGGGTCCAATCACCCCACATTAATAAACAAGACACTTAGGTTTCTATCTACCTGAAGTACGCGCGCATCCGATGACTTTGGGAATTTGCGTCGATCGCGAAATGTTGACAATGTGGAATCGTGAATAAACAGAAAAAAGAACAACAGAATAACAGCAAACAGAAAAAAAAAAGTTTGGGGAGCTGAATTGAATTGGGGCTAATTAGGATTAGGTATTCGCAGGGGAGGCACAAAAGCTTGGGAAAAGTGCGGTTGTTTCATAATAAAACAGCTGCGGTCAATAGTAATGTACCGGAGCTGGTGGTAGTTTCCAGTATTGGAACACTGACTGACTGCTCTATGCGCGCTTTTTGTTGGGGCGTTTGTAATTAAGATTAGTTCTACATAGCATTAGCGCTACAAGATTTGGAGATATTGTCGAATAAATTGTCACAGATAGAAGTCAGGAAAATAATAACTAACAAACCGTGCCAAAGAACACTGCTGGAGTAGTCGTATAAATGAAAACTTAAAAAACGTGACAATTTGCTCCACTACTAGAACTCACGATGTTGCAACTACTACTGCTAATACTGCTGCGACTACTACTACTACTACTACTACTACTACTACTGCTTCAACAGGGCGACAGTAGCTGAGCTGGTAAAGTCTTTGCCCGCTGATCCGAAGGTTGGCTGTTCGATTTAAACGTCATTGGTAGAGCGGGTAGATCCACTGTCCCACAGGTTGGCGGTGCGATTCCAGCTCCCACAAATGAATGTTGTTGTTGTTGTTGTGTCCTTGGGCAAGACACTTAACCCACCTCTTCGCCAGTGTCTGCGTACACTGGTGTATGAGTGTATGTGTGAATGGGGGGAGTTCCTTCATGTAAAGCGCTTCTTTGAGTGCCTTGAAAGCGGGAAATTGCTATATAAAAATGTATCAAGTCAATCCAGATTTATATTGGTACAACAGTTTTTCCTCAGCGTTTGACCCGTGTTTCCGCCAGTGCTTCTGGACAAACTGTCGGGAGCTGTGAGCAACCGCGGGGCTCCATCCTGGGACCCATCTCCAGATCTTGGATTATGTTTTAGGTTGATGGGGTTAACTGGAGAACCGGGTGGGCCCACACGCAGTCATTAGAGAACAAAGCGAGTTCACTCAGCTTGGGAATCGTGCCTCGGATCTTCTCGTTGAGGAGCGGGTAGCACTTTTAAAAACCTTACTAAAACACGAGCAAAGACTTTATTAAGAATGATTCAGAGTTGGTAACCTTATCTCCTAAACACTCAGGTAAGTAGTTAGGGCAAAAGTAGCTCAGTTGTTCAGAAGGATGGCAGTTCGAATCCTGCTCTTGAGATAAACATCTTTGGGTGAGCAGTCAGACGCACTGACCCACAGGTTGGCGGCGTGATTCCAGCTCCCACAGTTGACTACTTTTGTTGTGTCCTTGGGCAAGACACATAACTCACCTCGCCCCTAACGTCTGCGCACACCGTTGTACGAATGTGTTCCTTGATGTAAACCACTTTGAGTGCCTTTGAGTGGTACCATAATGGGAGACCACAACACCACCTGGGTAAATATATCGTATATCATTTTAGTTCTATCTAATGATGTGTGTAGCGTATAAACATCTGTATTAAAACTCTATGAATCCAGCACGGACTCAAAGTGATCGATACACTCTCAAAACCTAATAAAGATTTACCTCGTAAGCAACACATACCTAAATCACATATTTATTCAAACGACAGTCTTTGTATAATGCATCAGGCCGTTCCATTTGACAGCGCAGTAGGTAAGATATTCCTCTCTGCGCCGCTGCTCTAAATGACCATCATAAATCTTGCATCGTCGATGGATTTGCCGATCGATCGCTGTAAAATCGATTATTATTTTGCCATTTGCTTTTCAAAAACTCGGCACAACCTCGAACCCTCATCTCCTCGCTAACCGCTAACGCACCCGCTGGCATTTAGAGTGCTCAAAAGCGCTCGCTATTACCCTGACGTTTCGCAGGCAAACATAAGCAAATAAAAGCAAATGCCAAAGTTATTATTACTGTCGTCTTTAGCTCTTGTGACAGATTGCTTGCGCACTCCATGTTTTTCTAATTAGTCTACGCACATTTTCGAAGCCGGCAAAGTACTTTATTGTTTATGCCAAGTGTAAAAAGCCTATATCTTCAAATGCAAAGACGAGCACTGCGGCTGTTCTGTGATGTTCAAATCTGTAATAGCCACCAATGGAGAGCGATAAAACTAGCAAAGAGCGTAAACAAAATGAAACGGTCCAATTGCAAACATATTAGCGCCTGCAGTTTTATGGTAAAAACAACAAAACATTTATTTTTACTGTGTCGAATGATTTTGTTTATGGCGGATATATTTTTATGGCCACTATTCTCTCAGGCGCCCTCCGACTGTCCACAGACATGTATGTGCGTATATGGGTAACTTAGGGGGCTCTAAATGGTCTTATTAAATCAATGTGAGGCAGAATTACATTGTCAGCATGGAGCGTTCTGGTCATTTTTAAAGTTCTATACGTTGGTTTATATATTTGACCTTGACCTTCTAGTTGTGCGCTATGAATGCTAACCGCCACATTCTTATGCAGCCCAAATTTCAGACGACCGTGGTTTAGAGGTTAGATTATATGTCCATTAATCCTAAAGTTGGTAGTTCAATTCGCACTCTGACCAGAATATGTGGTTGCTGTTGTGTCATTGGGCAGGACATTTCCTCGTGCCCATGTGTGAATATGGTGTTTGAATGTTTGGTGGTGGTTGGAGAGAAGTAGGTCAGAATTACAAAGTCTGGTGAGTTAGTGAGTTAGTATTATTAGTTAAAAGAATAATAAAGTAACGGCTGTGTATGACTTCACTGTAGAACTTGGATCGTGCAAACCTCAGCTAAGGCACTGGCTCTATCTTTGCAATGATAAACATGACCAAAGTTATGTTTCACCAATTGAGTAAGAATATTTTGTTTTTGTAGACCTTCATTGGAAGGAAAGTTCACAATGGCCTTTACTTGCAAAGTTAAAAATAAAATAAAATCACGCACAGTTCTGATGTAACACTTCAGTGGCACTGCGGATCACGCACATGTGGTCCTGGTCCAATCCCGTGTCACTCTGACCGACCTGAAGTCAACAGGGCCATTCTGATGTGGGAGTGCCAACCCGAGCGGCGGCGTGTGCTCAAATGTGCTGCTGTTGGCAGTGAGCCTATTCACTGAAAGAACGCTGAAATTAAGGCATTTTGTGAACTCAAGGAATGTTTTCAAGCCCTTAAAGGCATTCTACACATTCTTCACACCACTTTTTATTTGACATTGATAGACCTCATATTCTCATTGTTTTGGTTATTTTTAGAACACTGAAAAAATGTTGATGCAGCTTGACTAAAGTGTTTACCATGGACGCACGCAGTGTATTTCTTATGTGATTTCAGCAAAGGAGCAAAAATGATTCTCTTTAAAAGTGACATGTTTCAGACGTCCTGACACAAGTGTGTGGAGCCTGTGGAGTTTAGGGGCCACTCCAGACCACTGCTGTACTCAGACCGTGACTCTGCTCTGAGCACCAGGGGCGTGCACACGCACACTCTGGGTCCTACAGGGGGCCCTGTTTAACTTATTCTATTTTACATAGTAAGACATTTAATTTTGATTTCTACCAATCAATCATCATAATTAAAAACAGCATTTAGTGGCAATAAAAAATACAATTGCTGAAAGCATTATGGTCCGTGTAACAAACACAGACCCAATAAAAACATGCAGAAAAGTTGAAAAATATGTTGAAAATGACAGGAAGCAGAGAGTTGTATTTTAGACAGTTGCACATTGATGACATCATTCAGTCATTCTGTCCAAAAGTTCAGCACAATTTACACAAGAAACACATTTTTCTGATATTTTAAACATTATTTCAACAAAATAAAGGTGTTTTCTTAATTTTTTATTTGTCACATTTTACAATTTCTGTGTAGATTAGAGAAGTTTTGGCCTAGTGTACATCATGGTTGCTAGGTAACAGCAATGGAATTCCCTAGCATGATGTCATGATTTCCAACCAGGAAGTAAAATTTGAAACCTAAAAAATTGCCAAATTGATTTTTTTTTTTTTTTTTTTTTTACATTTTTTGTTAAATGAGTTGTCCAACCAGACATAGACACTTTTAGCAAATTTCATTATCAGGAAATTCTGCCGTGACCACAAAAAGCCACGAGCAGTCTGATGAAAGAGCCCACTATGAACAAGTGAATAAATATATGCTTTGCTTTGGCTTTACGCACCCGCTCAATAGCACCAAACAAAAGTCCAAATGAGAGCTGCATACACAGAAATCTATGCATTATTCAGTCTATTAATCACTTCAAAAATGCCGGTTTATCAGTTGTCTGTTACACTTTCTCACTGATGGATTACATGCATTACGGGCTCGTGTCGATCTGATTTGTATTCCTCGCCGTGCTGATTACAAAATTACGCTGCTGATGCATTGGTTTTCTCCATACAAGATTGATGGCACTGATGAACAAAAGGGAGCTAGCACGTAGCGGCGCGCGGACAGTAGAGCGGCCGTAAAGACGTGGGTGTAATAGATGTAAATGTGCTCAAAGCCAATGATCGGGCGGCCATGATGGAGTGACTGACAGAGACGGAGAGGAGGAGGGAGACATAAGTTTGTTTGTTTGAATGCAAAAACTTAGGGGTGCAGAGCGGTGGAGTCGTTAGCGGACTAGCGATGACGTTGTGGGTTAAATCCCTTCCCCTCAAAAGGAAGAGAATAACTAAAAAGTTCTTTCTTGAAGTAGTCATGGAAATCAAAATATTAAAGTATCAATTTACTCTGACTACTACTACTTCTACTACTGCTACTACTAGATCTTCAACTGTAGCTTCAAACTAATTAGTCAGTGTTGCAAGTTGCGAGAAGTCTATGTCCATGGGTTTCAGAATAATGAGAAATTAGGACAGTTGCCATAGCGATTAACAGTTTAATACATAATATGATATCTTTTGAATGGGAAGAAAGTCCTCAAAACGTTGCATAACGGAAAGTTGAAAGCCATGAATAGGTTCTATAATTCCCACCGTCTACAGACCCTTAAAGGTGCACTGAGTTTTCTGGTGGAGGGTCTGCTACCAGCGTGTCTCCATGGAGATGTCATTGCATTGCCTGGAATGTTAATCAGTATGGCATTAAACCTATCTATATCTATCTTGCGTTCATTTCATGCATTGCTACTGTGAGTGGGGTCAGCTCTCCACAGATCTGACCCGGAACTTGGCCTGACAGCATCACCTGCTTGTCTCCATGGAAACATATATGGGCTGCACATGTACTTAATATTCACGTCTTTACAACTGATTTTATTTCATTTTAAACATTGTTATAAGGTTTTGTAAGTTTTGCAAATGGCTATCGAAATCTCTGTTGAATATTAACCAACCTAAGATAAGATAAGACCTTTACTCATCCCACAGTGGAGAAATTTCACTATTGCAACTGCAAAGTACACGAACGTTAGCAGTAGCAGAATACAAATGACAAAAAGTATCACATTTATTCCAGATTGATAAAAATTGCAGTAGGCCTTTTAGAACAAGAACAGGTCTAAGTACATCTATTTCCCATACGATTCTTTTCTACCAAAAATGTTACTACCAGCGAATTTTCCAGCACATTTTGTCAGACTTGTGAATGAGAATGAGCGGTTGATAGCGGCGCGGTTGATGGCAGAGTTTCAGTGCCGTGTGCAGAGGCAGAGTTTTGTGACTTGGGGGCGTATTCCCCGTGGTCCGCTCTCACAACCTCAGGCTCCTCTCTCAACTTCTCTGACTCGCTCTCCGTTCCCTCCATCTCTCCGTTTCTCCGTCTATCAGCCTGGGACCGCTCTGCCGAAAGCTCATATCCGTGTGTGTGTGCGTGTTTAGCAAGTTTTGTGGGGACCATTACAGACAGACATTTTATCGGGACTAGAGATAAGAAATAATGGTAAAAATACGGCATGCCTTTTGTTTGGGTTATTGTCATAACAACAAGATAATATATTTCCTTCGAAAATAAAACGTGTAGGCCTATTTAACTTTCACTGATTGGATTCACAAGCTGCTCAAAATGAGTCAACAAAACTGCGGAAATATTAAGTTTGAGTTTGTTTGAAAAAAGTAGACCACATTGTAAATTATGTATGTATTTTTGTTTAATTTTTTTTAGGTTTTTATCGATTTCTAAATTAACTTGTTATTCTAAGCTATACATATTCTAAAGTATTTTGATACTGTAAGGTCTGATATCTCCACAGTAGCTCAGGGGGCGACAGTAGCTCAGTTGGTAGAGTGTTTGTCCACTGACCCAAAGGCTGGCAGATCCTTCAGACCCATTGTCCCCCAGGTTGGCGGTGCGATTCCAGCTCACACGGATGCTGCTGTTGCGTCCTTGGGCAAGACGCTGAACCCCCCCATCGCCCCGGTGTCTGCGTACACCGGTGTATGAATGCGTGTGATTCCTTGAAGCCTACAAGTCATTTTTTGTCATATTTATTTTTTTGTCCCTGCTGCATCTGTGGTTGCGATCCTCAGCCAATCAGAAAGATTTTTACAGCAAAAAACGCAAACTGCCTTAGCCAGATTCTTTTTCTTGTTTACCAAAAACCTTATTTAACCCTAACCCTAATCTCATTACTTAGGTAACAGGACGCTAACAATATTACACTTCAAACTGTGGTTCGCTCCTGTTTAGCTCGAAGTTAAGCTCCAGCAAAAGTGAATGTAAGTCTGTGTGACGTCCTCGCTCGCCCTGTAAGCCTGCCTGTGCGTACTTGCATGTGTGTGTGCTCAGAACACCAGCAGCAGAGCCGACTGGGAGCAGAGACTGACACACAGCAGCAGCTTACAGCACAATCAGAATGCCACATAGACACAATAATGTGCAGCTCGACATGTGCAGCCAGTGTAGAGACATGGCACAGTACAAGGCACCACTAACACTGCAACAATGTGCTCACCTCTGTATACGGATCCATTAAGGCGGCTCGAAAATTAACAACACTGTAACTTCCCACTATCTATTTAATTATTATTAAACCAGATGCCCTGTCAGATACTATTTATCTGTGTAGCCTAACCAAACAATTCAATAACATGTCTCTCAAATTAACAACGCTGTAACTTCCCATAGGTCCATCACTTTTTATTACTGCTTTACCTGGAATGTTCCACAGTACGGCATTAAACTCGTCTGTCTCCTTGGGAATAACAAGGTGACTCCACCAAGCCATTACAGTTCAGATATGGAAAGAGGTGACCCTGCTCACAGCAAAAAGGCATAATCTTTTTAGCCATAAAAATACCTGTAATTGAATAAATGCAAAAGAGATATGTTTAATTCGATATAGTGGAACATTCCAGGCAAAGCAATAACATCATCATGGAGACGAGCAGGAAGAAGATGCCCCATCAGAAAAGTTACATAGTGCATCTTTAACCTTGATTAACTTCAAACCAAACGAGAATCAAGATGGCCGATTGAGCTGGGCAATACGTCTGTGAATTCAGCAACGGAACAAGCATATTGTTTCCTGAAGGATTAATCTACAGATCAGTGCAAAAGTAAAACACTAATAATGCCAAATACGAAACAAAGTGTTGGAAACTCAGCAAATGTGTTTGGAAATATGTTCGGAGAGGAACGCTGAGAGTGCAGGAGAAACTTTAGAAATCCTGAAAGAACCCTGACTGTTTCGAACTGAAACAGCAGCAAATTTTGGTGAGCAAAAGAAGAAAATGGCCAATGTTAAACAGAACTTTCAACAACTGGAAACGAGAACTGACGAAACAGAACAGAGGACTGCGCATAATGAGGATCAGGATATGAATTTAACTAAAGTACTTTTCCATGTACTGTGCAAACAAAAGCAACATGAGGAGAAATGCCAGGACCTGGAAAAAGAAAAACAAAACAGAAGGAAATAATATGGTCGGGTTTATTGAGAAACTTCTTTGGGAGAAACTAAATATTTGGGAAGAGATTCACATTGAAAGGGCGCACCACATTGGAGGTGTCTCTTTAGGACGCAAGGAATATACCAGGTCCATGTTTGTTCGGTTCTGAAGCTGCAGAGAGAAACAAAGAGTTCTACACGCTGCGTGGGCTCAAAAGGACATTCGGGTTGATGACCAAAGGATATATTTTGATGAGGATTTCACGACTGAAGTGTTTATGGAGTGCGCGATGTACCGGAGCGCGAGGAAACAACTCCAGGAACGACGCGTCAAGTCGCGCATTCTGTTCCCCGCAAAACGAAAACTATTTTTGGAACATGGAAAGATTAAAACGCCTCTGAAGGATTACAGGAGTGTGGCGTTGACGATGGAAGCTCCAAAGAAGGAGCCCGACTGGTGGAGCCCGACTGGGGGACTGCAATCCCTGGATAAATATGAAAAGGACAAAAGTAAGGACAAATAACATATATGCGACTTGACACTGGCACGAGACAAGAGGCCCAGGGGCCGTGGAAAACACTAATCCACACCAATGAGTATAATGACTGCAGTGTCTGAACAACTCAGGACTGAAAAAACTGAAAGTCAGTTTTATGATTTTGAAGATGATCTGGACTTAGACACAAACTGATACATGTAAATATTAGTCTGATGATGACTTCAATAACAACATCACAATTGATAAAACAATTAGTTAAAATTCAAGATTATTTTTAAAAGGTTTCAGGAAGAGATTTAATATTGTAGCTTTGTCCGAGACGTGGTTAACGGAGGATAAAGGGGTTGACGTTCCTTTTGATGGTTGTGAATTATTTTATGTAAATAGAACCCATAGGAAAAGAGGAGGGGCTCCTTTATTTGGTTGTTTTGACCTGAAATGCAAAACTGTTGAGCGCATGACTACTGCAGTCGAAGATGTAATGGAATGTGTTACTGCTGAGGTTCAAATGGAGAAGCAAAAAAAAATGTAGTTTCATGTACATATAGAACTCCAGGTTACAGTGTAAAAGCATTTATTGACGAGTTGGAAGAATTGTGGAGACTTCGTCATTAATCTGTTAAATATATCCACTGATATGAACAGCTCCAATTTCCTGGATACATGTACAGTAGAGGTATGTATCCAGACATCACGAGGCCTGTTGGCGTTACCTCCAGTTCTGCTCATAGACTGTACATATAAATGGACGTAGCTAACCTGCTAGTCGGCGCGTTCCAAATAGAAAGTGCTCATGGGCGCGCTTCCGACTCCATCGACTCTGGCTCCAATTCACTTTACACTGAAAAATTGTCATCCCTCCCAGTGAGCCTTGTCATTTTAGTCTTAAAATGTTCATATTAACTCGCCCTACATGATTCTGGTAGTTTTATTTTGCTATCGTGTCCATAAATCAAGATATGCGCATTAACAACACACGCATTCTTTCCCCGAGTTCACTCCCGCTAGCGTTAGCAACAGGTTTGATTGACAGCGTTGCTAAGCGCCCGCTCCGTGCTAAACCAGTGGTGCGGGAGGGAAGGGGCGTTACCTTCATCAGCCTCGCTCTGGATTGGCTCTTTGTTTGCTATGCTACTCCGTATGGGTAACGTCACACTCCCTTAGTTCACTTCTTTATACAGTATTTTTTTTTTAATGTAGGCCTACTAGAAAACACAGTTAAGACTGGTCTTCTGATAAAAGACACAGCTGACCATCTTACTGTATTGTACTTATTATGAAATTTAAAATGTAAGAATAAGAAATGTAATAAAGTTGAAGTGAGAACTGAGGAAACGGTGAACACATTTAGGAACGATCTTTTGAAAGAAGAATGGCACATTGTCTATAAAACCAATGATGTAAATATGGCATATGATGAATTTTTAAAAACATGCATGTTGTTGTGTGGCAGCCGTGGATAACAAAGGGAATATTAAAAGCATGAAAAGAAAAATAAACTGTGTAGGGACAGAAAGTGCAGAAAAATGATGTAACGTTTGTAAAAATAAGTTGACAAGTACAAAGAGAAATGCAAGAAAAGATTATTATTCCGCTCTGTTGTCAGAAAATAAAAGTCTTCTAAAAGAAATGTGGAGTGTTGTGGTATGTTATAGGGAATAAAGTGGCGCAGAGTCAACCACCATATTTAATTAATGAACAAAATCAAGAAATAGATGCTGCTGCCCTTTCGCTCTTATTTCTTTAGGTTTTTTTTGTTTTTTTTTATTACTTACCTACCCATACACACACGCACACACACACACACACACACAGACTCACACACACACACACAGCCACCTACACTCCCGTATAAGAAGTACTGTCACCTTCAAACCTGGATGTATGCGCTTCCTATTCCCTTAAGTCAACATGTCTAATGTATTTAATTCTTTGTATTGTTTCTAATATAGAAAAGAAAAGAAAAAAAAAAGAAAGAAAGAAACAGACCGTAAAAATCCTGCGGCAGTGATGGTTTAGATCTGTTTATTGTGATAAAAAAAACAACAACAAACAAACTATAGATTGTATTAGTAAGACATTCAAATATAATATTAATCTTTCTTTCAATACTGGTGTTTTTCCAGACAAAATGAAGGTGGCAGAAATAATATCTCTTTTTAAATCAGGTAACGAGAAGTGTCACAAATTATAGCCCTATATCTTTGCTTTCTTAGTTTTCAAAAGTTCTGGAGAACATTTTAATTGAAAAATATTTCCTATTACATGAGTCAGTTTGGTTTTTGAAATAATCGTTCAACAGCCTTAGCATTAATGAAAATAACCAGGGACATTACTACAGAATTAGGTAACAAAAATCAGTCTTTCTTGACTTAAAAAAGGCTTGTGACACTATTGATCATAGTTGGCAAGGCAAGTTTATTTGTATAGCACAATTGGTAAACAAAGTAATTCAAAGTGTTTTACAGAATAAGAAAGACATTAAAATCACAATACAACAAATCAAAACATAAATAATCACAAATAATCATCATAAAACAAACATTAAAAGAGAAGAGTGCAGAATAAAAACCTTTCAGTCATATTCACAGCTAAACAGAACCGTTTTGAGCCTGGATTTAAACATTGTCAAAGTAGAGGCCTGTCTCACATCTTCAGGAGACTGTTCCAGGTTTTAGCTGCAGAAAACTGAAACACTGATTCCCCATGTTTAGTCCTGACTCTGGGCACCAGCAGGAGGCCGGTCCTGAAGTCCTCAGAGTGTGAGATGGTTCATGTGGCACTAATAATATAATAATATAATATAGTATAGTAATATAGTAATATATTAACAAAATTACAGGTGTGCTAAAATGGGTAACCAGTTATTAAGAAGGTCAACAGCAATATGTAGACTATGCAGGGAATATATCAAGTGTAAAAAAAAATAAATGTAGTTTCCCGCAGGGCTCTGTTTTGGGGCCTAAGTTATTTTATTTTTTACATTAATGATCTTTTTGCAGATTACACACATTTCTTTTGTTCTGGAAAGAATTGTTAAATATTATTCAGTCCTACTGAACAAGAAATGATCCTACTTCAGAAATGGTTTAATGCAAGCAAACTTTTACTAAAATTAAACAAAACTGTTTATGTTGTTCACCAATCAAAAACAAATGTGGAATTGATTTTTAATCAAATTCATATTGAAAAAGTCTCAGAGTTTTGGGGTATTATTGATGAGAATTTAAAATGAAAGTAACACATTGCTTACATAAAAAAGGAACTTATCAAAGACCTTGCCATCTTGAGCAAAGTTAAATATTTGCTAATTTATAAGACCATGAGAATCCTGCACTGCTCATTGATCCTTCCATAGTTTAAATCTAGAAATATTTGGTAGTTCCTACTATATTAATTTAATGCCCTTGGTTATTTTACACAAAAGAAAAATAAAAAACCTATACAGGGCTCCTCCTACAGACCATACGTCTGGATTATCTCTGAAGTCAGGACCATTAAAACTGAAAGATTTAACTGTTTTACACACATTAATTATGCACAAAGCAAAACATTGTTTGTTACCATGTGGTCTGCAAAATCTTTTTACTGTGAATAGTGAAAGTAGCAGAAGGAAATTGGATTTTAAACTACCTTTTGCCAGAACTACACAGAACTACACAACAAATGTGTATTTCATATGTTGGTGTGAAGCAGTGGAACTGTTTGGGCAATGAATTAAAAAAACTGTCCAAATGTTGTCCACTTTAAGTATAAATGTAAACAAGAAATGATGAAATTGCATGTAATGGAATGCAAAAATATCTAAAGGATTGTGTTAGTAACTCATAGTATTAAGTTTATCGCATGAGGCCGTCTGTTTATTTTTGTTATGAAGAGAATGGGGTAGGGCTCCTGTTCTTCATGTGAATGTATGTTTGTTGTGCATTCACTTGTAAATAAGCAAATAAAATGAAATGAAATGGGAAAAAAAAAACAACAAAACTTCAACTGTTGTCTTGTGGCGTTAGCAACTGAGCTAATGCCTTCCTTAGAACATAAATAGAACATAAAGCATATATATATTTGCAGCATACAGACCTAGTTTTAACTGGACTACGGAATCATTTGAATTTTTCTGCTTGCATGTTACTGTTGTGATGACGCCCACATGTGCAGCCTGATTCTTTGCTCTAGCTGTGTGTGTGTGTGTGTGTGTGTGTGTGTAAATATGTGCGTGTGCTATGCAGTCTTGATTCCCTCGAGTACCAGGTGCAGACAGGACTTCTTCGGCTCACGGCAGTTATCTGAGGACGAGCGAACGGGACGGGGGTGAGAGAGACGAACGAGGGAGGAGGGGTACTACGAAAAGTACTGCCAAAACACACTGCTGCTACATGCTTTCGACAAAGTACTGCATGTTACAAAACTCAGCTCAGGGAAGAGTAAGTGAGGACAAGTTCATTGGCAGTTTTTTTTATAAAGATGTTGAAAGCGGGAGAGATAATTTAAAGGTGCCCCGGGCTAATCTCTGTGAATGGGAGGTTATAGGAGAATTAGGGTCATTTAAGGCTCATTAGCATTAGCTCAACAAAGTGGTATTCAGGAAACCCAAGGATGTTTTAGCAATTTAACGCAGAGTGACCTCAAATATCTTTAAGTGTAACAGAATAACTGAGCATTCCTAAAAATAAGACTGTATAGACTTAAATCATTATCTAGTACAGCACATGTTTGATCCATTGGCTGTCTACCTTTAGTTGGTATTAAAATGGTTTAGTTTGTGATAATTCGTAAGAACCAAACACCAAAGAAAAGCAACCTGAAACCTGAAACCTGTGTTGGGTAAAAAAGTGGTTTTGGCCTTGTTATACATAAAACACAATGTATATATTAAAACTACAGCAACAACAAAACGTATTCCTACCTATCCATGGGTTTTAGAATGATGAAAAGTTAGGATCGTTGCCATGGCAATTAACAATTTAAAACCAATGGGCTTTTACCAATACTTTTAATAACTCGTATAGGGGACAGTGGCTCAGTTGGTAGAGCGTTTGTTCACTGATCCAAAGGCTGGCGGTTCGATTCCCGCTCTCAACGTAAACATCATCGGTAGAGCGGTCAGATCCACTGACCCACAGGTTGGCGGTGCGAATCCAGCTCCCACAGATGCTGTTGTTGTGTCCTTGGGCAAAACACTTCGCCCGCAGTGTCTGCCAATACTGGTGTGTGAATGTGTGAGTGGTTCCTTGATGTAAAGTGCTTTGAGTGCATTGAAGGTGGAAAAGCACTATGTAAAAAATGTGACCATTTAGGTACCTAATATTTTAGCGCCCGCCAAAATATAGTACCATATATTAAAAACTGGAATCGTATAAAATTCTATGAAGAATGAATCAAGTTACTTTTGCAATGGACTTCAAAAGACTCAATTTCTTGAAGACAGTAATTCCTTTAAAACTGGCCCTATCTCACAATAGTATACGATTTGTGTGTATTTATATAGCCTGATATGCAAGGCAATTATCTCTAAATA
>KN480990.1:0-10190 GCA_000787095.1 Periophthalmodon schlosseri
GAGACTCACTGTTTCAGCTGTGGACACTGACCTGAGCCGGGTTGTTTAACGTGATTATATCAGTGTCAGTTCAATAAAATGACCAAACAAGGTCACCACGTGTCAGACCTGCTCCTCTGAGGGATCTGTCTGAAGTGAGTGGATTAACCACAAACCTGAGCATAATCTCATCACATCTTTAATGAGGAAATGACAAACATCGCAAACGCGGCCGTGACTCGTTTGGGGTCTGGAGGACTGAATGTGTCGGTGTCAGTGTGGAGCTGGTTTTAACTGAAGAACAGGATCATTAAAAGGCTGGTGGAAATAAGCGGGTGGTTGTTTATGGCTCAGGCCTCAGTGGAGCCTCTTCTCGTCAGAGGCTGGAGGTCACGGGAGGCTGTGGAGAAGCTACAGCTCCAACAAACCAACCGACAGATTTATGAATAAACCGTGGCCTGTATAAAACCACGCGCCACTCGCACGTTCGCGCAAACCTCGTGCAACAGTCACGGTAACGCGCCGCGGATCGCTCCTCCTGCGCGCGCGCCAGGCCCCACAAACGCTCTGCACGCGCCTCGCTTCTATCAACAGCGTCCGTGCCACATCGGTCCCTCGTCAGTGAAATGCCTCCGCTCGTGTGGCGACGTTAAACGCGAACAGAACAAACTACAGGGTCGCGGTTCTGACATGGCGCGTGCGCTTCCCCCTTTTCGATAAACGCGGCCGCGAAACACAGGCCTCTGGAAAGATCACGAAGCTAAAGCCCCACTGAACATCACTGCTCCTCCAAATAACGCGGTGAAACACTGAGCCGCCGCAGGCCACAGAAGCACAGATCTTACCAGTTCTTCCTTTTCATGATCCTGACGCTGTGCCGCCGCGCTTCCTCCTGCATCCAGGGCGAAGATGTTTGTAATCGGCTAATTAAAATCCTAATGTTCCACCGAGGAGCTTTTCAGAGACCGTCCAACGCTGTGCCATCCCCGACCCTCCTCCAGCCGCACAGCTGCCGCACCGCTCCGCGCGCGCACAGTCCGGGGATGAGACGCAGAGACGCGGTGTCCACGGGAAAAGACACAACATTCACAGAGACGGTGTCAGCGCGTACGGGCAGAATGACGCTTACATGGCGACATCAATCATTACAAATAAATCACAGAATGGCTGGCGTTCGGCGCGTCCTGTCACGCTCGAGGCGGGGCGCGCCAATCACAGAGCAGAACGCCGCATGACGAGCAGCTGACTGACCAATTGGATTCAGCTATGCAAAAGAAAGACAAGACTCAGGGCCAATCAGCGGGGAGCTTTATTCTGTGAGGAGGCGGGCTGTACAGGTGCCACGGGCTAAGAGGTGGCAACAGAGGAGTTAGTCCGTCTCACATTAATAAAAACAAACAGCAGCAGATGGGACTTTCATTAATGACCCACCTTTATCTACTATTTATTTATTTATTTTTGCCATAGTTATAAGTCACGGAGCTGTCTCCATCTTCCATAAGGCCATCTACGTCCCTCTGGTTATGCAAAAGAGCGAGTAACTTTATAGAAACTGGATTTTCATGGTGGACTAAAATGACATCTCTTCACGTGCACATTCTGCTGACTCGATGCCGCCCCCAAGTGGACACACGTGATAACACTTATCACAGGTTTAAGACGAATCATTAAAAAAGAGTCATATGCACAGACCACACAGGGCGTGTTAAATAGATTCATATTGTACATGTACATGTTATGTAATACATGTGATATTACAATCATTTAATATTACAGAATTATTAAATTAAATTATAATATAAAACTATAATAATATACAGTATAAAACGTTATTATGTTATCAAACCCTGTATGTGCCATAGAGGCTGCTCTTCCATAGAGTCAGTGCACAGTCCCCCTGACTGGTGGTGCCTTCAGGTACTGTAAAAAGCCATAGTAAAAAGACGACTCCGCATTCTGATCGTAATGTGTAATAACTATATATAAAAAAAACAAACAAAAACTATACACTACGTTATGTAAGAGGAACTATACCACAAAAATGAATCAATAAGTCAATGAGACCGATACAATAATTTTACCAAAACAGGATGTACATTTATTTTACTAAAGATGTACGACTTGTTTTTTTTTCCGTATTGTCCTTCATCGCAGCGCGCATGTGCATTGCGCATGTGCAGCAGTGCGCATGTGCAGTGCGCATGTGCGTCGTCTCAGTCCGTGTAAAACTCTCAGTCGTAAAAAGTCTCATTTATCGCACCATCTCGAGGTAAATCGTGTCAAGATTTGTCTGGTTTTATTCATTGTTTTTGCCGCGCCCTGTTTGTTTATGAACTTTATTGTTTGAAATGTTTTAATTTGAGCCTCGCGGCTCCCTGTAGCTTTAAGCTAAACTGCACCGCGGCTAATGCTCCTTTTGCACATGTTTCACATTAAGGTTTAAACCCGGGCCGTTACATTCTGGGCTCAGAACGTACAACATACAGCACAAATACAGTGAAGTTTTGTGTTTTTTATTTAACTATTGAAGTTAATGGAGGTTCCTGGTGAGTTTTATGTTTGAATGAGCCGAGTCTCTTTTACTACAGACTCGGCTCATTGTTGATCCAGGGTCATAGATATTACACCTAATAGAAATCACCAATAAGAATATGACGGATTATGTTAAGAGTCAGTGTCGCACTGTCTCTGTATGAAGGTGTTTTTGATTTGAGTGTTGTGTTTTTGATTTGAATGTCGTGTTTTTTTATCTGAATGTCGTGTTTTTTTATTTGAATGTCGTGCTCTTTTTACAGATGTCTGAGAACGACGTTGATAACGAACTTTTGGACTATGAGGAGGATGACGAGCCTCAGGGAGTCACAGAAACCATTCCATCCAAGAAGGAGGTGAAGGGGTCGTACGTGTCCATCCACAGCTCCGGGTTCAGAGACTTTCTGCTCAAACCAGAGCTGCTGCGAGCCATTGTCGACTGTGGATTTGAACACCCCTCAGAGGGTAAATATCATTAGAACTTACAAATGAAAGGCACCACGCAGCTCTGGTATTATATACTCAGAAATACTGACTCAGCTTTGTTTTTCTCCCTGACAGTCCAACACGAGTGCATACCTCAGGCAATCTTGGGCATGGATATTTTATGTCAGGCCAAATCGGGTATGGGAAAAACGGCTGTGTTTGTGCTCGCTACGCTGCAGCAGCTGGAGCCAGTGGACGGTCAGGTGAGTACGACCACAGACTGTATGAAGAAGTGGACTGAGGGAGTGTGACGTCACCCACAGCGTTCAGCTCCAGTCGAATGAAGCTCATCGAGGCCAGAGCAGTTATAGCGGTGAATTTGGAGCCAAGTTGCATATTAGGAATTCCAACCGCGAGTATCATAGCAACCAAAGAACCAATCCGGAGCGAGGCTGTTGAGGGTAACCAGCCACCCCTGGTTTAGCAGGGAGCGGGCACTTAGCGGCGCTGTCAGTCAAACCTGTTGCTAACGCTAGCAGGAGCGACCTCGGGGAAAGAAGGCGCCTGATTTGTCTGTTATTAATGTTCATATCTCGATTTACAGACACAATAGTGAAATAAAAACCCCAGGATCATGTAGAGGGTTAATACGAACATTTAAGCTGTTATTAAGTTCATATCTAGATTTACAGACACAATAGTGAAATAAAAACCCCAGGATCATGTAGAGGGTTAATACGAACATTTAAGACCAAAATGACGAGTTTGACAGCAGCAGGTACAGAGAGAGGACACAGTTTTCTAATGTTAAGCGAATCGGCGCTAGAGTCGATGGAGTTGAAGTGCGTCCGTGATCACTTCATAGTTGGAATGCGGCAGCTACAGGTTAGCTACGTCCGTTTATACATACAGTCTGTGAGTAGGACTGTTAAATTTGTGTTCCTTTCGTTGGAGATGTGATTTATCTGCCCTGGTCTCTGCGTCTATAACTAGTCTTTTTGTGTTCTCAGGTGTCTGTCCTCGTGATGTGCCACACTCGAGAGCTCGCCTTCCAGATCAGCAAAGAGTACGAGCGTTTCTCCAAATACATGCCCACTGTGAAGGTGTCTGTGTTTTTCGGTGGCCTGGCGATCAAGAAGGACGAGGAAGTGCTGAAGAAGAACTGCCCTCACATAGTTGTGGGAACGCCAGGCCGAATCCTCGCGCTCGTTCGCAACAGGACCCTGAATCTGAAGAACGTCAAACACTTTGTGCTGGATGAGTGCGATAAGATGCTGGAGGCTCTGGGTGAGTGAGCACAAAGAGACAGTGATGATATTTTATTGGTGGTTTTCAGTGATGCTTTCAGTCAGACTCTCAGGTGGGGGCGCTAGAGCCAGATTTATCAATTGATTACATTGTTCACTTTCTGTGTTAAACTCCGCCCCTCTCTCTGTACCTGCTGCTGTCAGACTCATGTTGGTCTTAAATGTTCGTATTAACCCTCTACATGATCCTGGGGTTTTTATTTCACTATTGTGTCTGTAAATCAACATATGAACATTAATAACAGACAAATCCGGCGCCTTCTTTCCCCGAGGTCGCTCCCGCTAGCGTTAGCAACAGGTTTGATTGACAGCGTTGCTAAGCGCCCACTCTGTGCTAAACCAGCGGTGTGGGCGGAAAGGAACATCACCTTCATCAGTCTCTCTCCGGATTGGCTCTTTGGTTCACCCTAAACCGTTGCTGATTTGTTTCGATTTATTTTAAACCAGATATGAGGAGCGACGTGCAGGAAATCTTCAGACTGACCCCGCATGAGAAACAGGTGATGATGTTCAGTGCCACCCTGAGCAAAGAGATCCGTCCCGTGTGCCGCAAGTTTATGCAAGATGTAAGTGACTTCACACAACAGAGCGAGCGTGGGATTTTAGTCCAAGCCATATTCATCAGTATCTCCAGTGCGTCTGCCTAGAGATCGAGCCGTGTGGGTTTTTATGTGACCGATAACGATTGTTTAGGATCCAGAGAAACGGGGGGCAGTGTCGTCACGTTTTGTGCAGCTTTTTCTTCACGTTAAAGTGTTAATGTAAAGATTTGTCTGTATTTTTTTAGGCAGCAGATCAACCAAAACAAAAAGTCCAAATATCCGTCTGTATCTGCTTTAAACCGGCAGATCTAGAGGCCCGTCTACGCTTTGCCCATTTGTGGCTGTCCGTGTCATAAATGGCCATAACACTGGGCCAGAGCAATCCTCCTCAGCACTTTTTTGTTTCAAGATCAGTCAAACCAGCTGCATCTGCTACTGGCGAGGAGAACAAACGTTTACTCCCATCTAGTCCGTTTTATTTGCATTAGCGATGGGGAGATGACGCCTCGAGGTTTGTGTAACTCATCTCCAACACGGTTTTGACGCTGTGCCGGTGCATTCTATAGCGCCCTCTGCTGGTTTAAAAAGTGAGCTGCTTCCTCTGCAGAAGCGTTGACACGGCACGGGGCTCGTTCGTTCATTTGTGCTGGATGAGCTCTGAGCCAAGAACTGAAACTGACCAGGAGGGTGATGCAGGCTCAGGTCATTAAAGGCCCATTTTAAACGATTCTCTGATCTGTTCTAATGTTTCCTCGTCACAAACAGACCTGGAGTTGGAGATGTAGACAGACTAATAATAAAGTGTTACTCAGACATGTGCGAATGAAACGAAACACAACTCCAGGTCTGTTTTTGAGGAGGAAACAGCTTTAGAACATGACTTAACGCTACAAGAGTCAGTTTTGTGTGATACAGGAGCTTTAAAGCCAACGACAGCCTGTTGTACATTAATGTAGCTCTCAGTGACACATGGATGTAAAATAAATCCAGTGCTGTCAGCAGATCTGCAGTGAGCTCCTCCTGGGGCCAGACCTGTCACGATAACACATTCTGAAGTTTGATATATCGCTGAAGTAAATATAGACGATAAACAATAATACTGAAACTCATTTACGCCACTGACACAAAAACCCAAGAGCAGATTTAAACCACTAAAACTAAACCACAAAAACTAAATCTACAATATTGTTAAAAATCATGAGCTGCAATAAATAAACAGCAGAATGAAACACTTTAGTCGTTAGTTTGAGTCTGTAATGAGTCAGACAAGTTATTTATTCAAACTTTTACAGCTTAAATCTTATCGTTTAGCCAAAAAAATAACCAAAAAAGTCAGACAATTATTTATTCAAACTTTTACAGCTTAAATCTTATCGTTTAGCCAAAAAAATAACCAAAAAATGTCTCAGTAGTGCAAAGAAAAAGTCTACATGATAAATATTGACCCCAAAAAAAATCTAGTTCCATCTTTCATAGATAGAACGATGAGTCGATATAGTGATTATAGTGACAGATCTACTTGGGGTTGATCAAAATGAGCCCACACAGAATAATAGGTCGATCTTCTGTTTCCAGAGGCACAGCAAGAGACTTGAGCCCTGATCATAGACTGTATTTATAAATGGACATGGCTAACCTGCTAAACGCCACGTTCCAAACAGGAAGTGATCATGGGCGCACTTTCAGCTCCATCGACTCTGGCTCCAATTCACTTCCTGTGTTAAACTCCGCCCCTCTCTCTGTACCTGCTGCTGTCAGACTCATGTTGGTCTTAAATGTTCGTATTAACCCTCTACATGATCCTGGGGTTTTTATTTCACTATTGTGTCTGTAAATCAACATATGAACATTAATAACAGACAAATCAGGCGCCTTCTTGCCCCGAGGTCACTCCCGCTAGCGTTAGCAACAGGTTTGATTGACAGCGTTGCTAAGCGCCCGCTCCCTGCTAAACCAGCGGTGTGGGCGGGAAGGGGTGTTACCTTCAACAGCCTCGCTCCTGATTGGCTCTTTGGTTGCTATGATACTCGTGGTCTGAGTTACGAATATAGAACTTTGCTCCAAATCGTCCCTATAACCGCTCCGGCCTCGATGAGCTTCATTTGGAGCCGAACGCTGTGGTGACGTCACACTCACTCAGTCACTTCTTTACACAGTCTGTGGTTCTTAAGACGAGACTTACATTTTCCTATACGTTCTGTTCAGTCTTATTTGTTGAACTCTGACCCACTCGTAACGTTGAAGGTCTAATCTTTACCGTCTTGTTCAGCCCATGGAGGTGTTTGTGGACGACGAGACCAAGTTGACACTTCATGGGTTGCAGCAGTACTACTGTAAACTCAAAGACAGCGAAAAGAACCGCAAGCTGTTTGACCTGCTGGACGTGCTCGAGTTCAACCAAGTTTGTACACACTTTCACACACGAGCCTCACGTTCACCTTTATTTTTAGTTATTTACCGACGCCAAAGTAACGCTCGATTCTTTGTGTTGTTTAGGTCGTGATTTTTGTGAAGTCGGTGCATCGCTGTGTGGCTTTATCGCAGCTTTTGGTTGAACAGAACTTTCCTGCCATAGCTATTCACAGAGGCATGGCCCAGGAAGAACGGTCTGTGTGTTTCTCTGTGTTTCTGTGTGTATTTCTGCATGTTTCAGGGTGTGTTTCTGTGTTTGTTTCTGTGTGTGTGTGGTTCTGTGTTTCTGTGTGTGTTTCAGTGTGTGGTTCTGTGTTTCTCTGTGTTTCTGTGTGTGGTTCTGTGGTTCTGTGTGTGTTTCTGTGTGTGGTTCTGTGTGTGGTTCTGTGTGTGGTTCTGTGTGTGTGTTTATGTGTGTTTGTGTGTTTTTGATTGACAACAGAGCAGTATCGATGGATCTTTTTAAAACCGTCTCTTTCCCCCTCAAAGGTTGTCCCGGTACCAGCAGTTTAAAGATTTCCAGCGGCGAATTCTGGTGGCAACGAATCTGTTTGGTCGGGGCATGGACATCGAGCGAGTTAACATCGTGTTCAACTATGACATGCCCGAGGATTCAGACACTTATCTGCACAGAGTGAGTTTATTACCAACACCGACACGACCAGTCAGAAGTTTGGACGCGCTTTTTTCCTTTATTTTTGCTACTTTCTACACTTTAGAAACACACAGAAGACATCAAATATATGAAGTAAGATATATGGAATTATGTAGTAAATGAAAAAACTTTAAATAATTTATAATTTTATATTCAAATCCTCAAAGTCTCCACCCTTTGCTTTGTCAAAAAATATTTAGTATTGGTTATTTAACTTTTGTTCTACATAATTCCATACATCTTGCTTCATATATTTGATGTCTTCTGTGTGTATAAATAAAAAGTAGTAAAAAAAAAAACCAAAAAAGCATTGACTGAGGGGGCCACGCGTTTGCCTGCTCGTGTGTCTAATGAATATTTCCTCTGTGATATAACTGTGCAGGTGGCCCGCGCCGGACGCTTCGGCACCAAAGGCCTGGCCGTCACGTTCGTGTCAGACGAAACCGACGCCAAGACTTTGAACGAGGTCCAGGATCGTTTTGAGGTCAATGTGCCGGAGCTTCCAGAGGAGATCGACATTTCCTCTTACAGTGAGTTCTGGATGGAGGCGGTTCACGCAGGTTTGATTCACTGAGCCCCGTGTACGTGGTTTCAAACTGACTTTTCTTTTCTTTTCCAGTTGAGCAGTCCAGATGAGGGCCTCGTTTGTCCAGATGAGGGCCTCGTTTGTCCAGATGAGGGCCTCGTTTGTCCAGATGAGGGCCCCGTTTGTCCAGATGAGGGCCTCGTTTGTCCAGATGAGGGCCTCGTTTGTCCAGATGAGGGCCCCGTTTGTCCAGATGAGGGCCCCGTTTGTCCAGATGAGGGCCCCGTTTGTCCAGATGAACCTGTACAACATACATAGGGCCGCGTTTGTCCAGATCCTGGCCCCGTTTGTCCAGATGAGGGCCCCGTTTGTCCAGATGAGGGCCTCGTTTGTCGACCCTTATGGCCTTTGGTGTTTCTATATTTTTAGGGAGGAGAAAAAGGACCTACATTCACCTTCGTACTTGAGCCATATTTGTTAGAAAATTCATAATGATAATTTATTTATCATGTATCTGCCTGTTTTATTGTTTTTCATGTTGAAACCATGGATATAGTTTTTGGTTAAATAAAGTTTTTATACTTTCGTTACTTTCGCCTCTTAAATTCAAAGGAAGGGGGCGCTCTCGTCCAGCTGCAGAAAATGCAAAACGTCTGAAACTGTCAAGTGCGACGTATAAAATTAAAACTGTTTAATCAAAGTCAAAACTACAAGTTTGATCCTGGCACAAGACACATTTGATATTGGTCCAATTCCTTCCTCTTCAGTTGTATTCATGAGCATACCTCCAGTTAGCATTCAGGATTCACAGCGCTGTGATGAAGTATTACAGAGATACATTCATTAATCCAAAATACAAATCAAAGTTTTTCTACTTGATGTACAGCAGTCACAGAGCTGACTCGTCATATACTGTAGTAAACTATATTACTGTAGTAGTACTGTAGTAGTACTGTAGTACTGTATTACTGTAGCAGTACTGTAGTATTGTAGTATTACAGTAGTAGTACTGTATTACTGTAGCAGTACTGCAGTACTGTAGTATTACAGTAGTAGTACTGTAGTAGTAGTAGTAGTAGTAGTAGTAGTAGTGTACATGCCAGTCCACACTGAGGTGGAGCAGCAGATCACTGCAAAGTGCTGTCGCTCTGACTCTTCCTGGGGAGATGACCTCAGTGTCTTTAGTGTTGATGTTTCAGGGATTCAGATCCGTCCTTCTGTCTGTTCGTTTTCCCATGAGGCCAGCGGGGCTGAATAATACCAGGACGTCCGGAGCCACGTGCACCAAATAGTCTCGTTTCCGGGACGCTCCAAACCTAGTCGATGAACTTGTGCGTGTCTCCGTACATCCAGTGCTGCGGAGGCAAAGCCACTTCGTTGAGGTGACCGCAGTCGGCGCTGCATTTACAGGACTGAACGAACATGGCCGACTTGTGGAAGCGCTCTCCGCCGGGACACACGAAACTCACCGGGACGGTGCGCGTTTTTCGGGGCGAGCAGCAGCGCCCGTCCGCGCACACGCTGCAGTAGTTTGGCCGATAGAGTCGGAGACTGACACACTCCCCGTAGGACAGACGCAGCGCCCCCCGGGCCTTCTGGGTCGGTGAACACTTTTGGACTTTCTGTGGAGAAACAACGATCTGATGAGTTCAATGATGTATTTGTACAAATGTTTAACAAACGGCATCGTTTACATGAGCAAACTGCAGATACAATAGTTTGAAAAGTCCTCCTTCTGTGTCATGTCCAGAGATGGCTCTTTACCGGCCGATCCCCTGGTGTCTGCAGGTTAAATATAGCAGACTCTTCTG
>JACM01034475.1:0-11857 GCA_000787095.1 Periophthalmodon schlosseri
ACCAGGTGGTGATCGGTCGACAGCTCTGCCCCTCTCTAAACATCTAAACATCTAAACACCTAAACATCTCAACCAAGTTTTTAGCTGACGTAAACTGCAGCTGTTTATTTAAATCTCTCAACTGAACAGAACATTTTTTCTCACATGGCCCTGTTTCGTTCAGAACAAACCTCATTTGAACAATTTTTATTTACATATTTGTGTTGTTACAGAACCCAAGGTGAAAATACATCGTCTGGTTTAATTCTCATCCTAGTCAAGTATCTTTTAAAGGTGCAGTGTGTCAGTGGTGCCTGCAGGGGGCGCCTGTACACACTGTGCGTACCTTGAATTTCCCCATTGAATTCAAATGGATCTCCCGAGTTACACATGGAGCAACAGGACAGTGATTACAGACCAAAGAGTTCACCTCTTTACTGAGGGCTGGAGAAATATTAAAATAAAATTATGTAAATTAATGAGGCCAAGGCTGTAGAAATATTCAAATCTGCTGTTTCTGACACTGGGCGAGCGCTGGGTCCCCCTGCTGTCCCAGCCGCACAAGACAGCGCCACCGCCCCCGGGCTCGTTTTAAATGTGTGTGTGTATGTGCATGTGTGTGCAGTGACACTTATGAAGCACAGAGCGCCCTCTGCTGGCACCCAGACACCAGACCTGCCACCATAATAACTACAAGACCACACCTTCAATAACCCGTCTCTCTCTCTCTCCCTCTGTCTGTCTTCTCTCTGCTCTGTGGACCTGTCACTCATCTCAGTGAATGTGTTCAGGACACTCAGGACGCGACCCCCGCCCCACGTTTTAAATCCCAGAGCGCGGAGTGGATCATCCTGAACATAATGATGACGCAAACTTCTTCAGTAAATCGCGAGACTGAACCACGGCTCTTTGAGAAACGAAATGGAAGAGAAGGAAGACGAGGAGAGTGAGAGAAAAGAGTCTTGGACCTCCAGAGCCGCGTCAGGTGTAAGACTAAAGACTCAGACAGAGCCAGGGGCGGTTGGAGCTGAGGGGGGGGCTGAAGTCTCCAATGGGGGGGCTCAGTTAACATGCTCATTTAGAGTCTTATGTGGACGCAAGCGCTGACCCCTCCCTCTGCCGCGTTTGAGTTTTAAACCAGTTTAAATGTAGTTAGCTCCTGTAGCATTTATAAAACCTAATGTGGAATCTTTTTCAGTTTGTCGTTTCATTTTGAACTCTGTGGTTATCATCTGAACTATTTTAGTTGAGACTGACTGTGCCATGAAAATGGGGCAAAAATCTTTGGGGGAGTTATGGGGGAGCATCGTCTATTCTAGGGGAGGCTGGGGCCCCCTCGAGCCCCCCCTTGGTGCCGCCCCTGCAGAGAGCGGAGGAGAGATGGAGAGGAGAGGATGGAGGAAACAGACACAGACGAAGGGCAGTGGAACAGAGGGATGACCAGGGAACACGTTAAAATAGATATTAGCAAAAAAGTCACATGTGTCTAACTGATTCACTGACCAACAGAGAGTGGAGAAAGTAAAGCATCTTTGAGCTCGGCTCCGGTTTTGTCATGAAAATGTGCCTCCACTCTGAGCTCTTTAAAGTAACGGCCCTGCCTCTCACAGCTCAAATGGATGTATTCTCCCGTAGTTATCTGGCAACCCGGCCCTTTCCGAAGACATCTCAATCCCATAGAAAGAGTCACACTTGGGTGCACCGGCTGCTTATCTGACAGCGGAAAATAACACAGTGTCATGACTATAGACGAGTGTGTCCGCTGCCCCCGGAGGAACAGCCGTGTCCTGCAGCTTTTGATCTATGAAAACGGAGCGGGCAGGAGTCATTGACAGATACAAGCGGCGCTGAAGCCATCTGAACAGAAACGCTTAGAATATTTATAGTTCTGGGGAAAATGTGGGTCTTTACTCGCTGCTGTAATGAAGAGGAGAATCAATTCAGACTGCTCTTTAAAACTTTATGTGGAGTCTTTGGGATTTTTATGGATTTAGAGCCGTCATGGCAACCGCGAGAGATGTTTCGCTCCTGTTGTAAAGCGCGTTTGGGTGTGTGTCTGTTGTGATTTGCGCGCGGAGGAACAAAGACGCTCTGAGTAATGTTTTTAGTAATGTTGTTATGAGATGCTATGGTAATTTCATGAGCTTCTTCCTGAGAGCAGAGTCTACCTCAGCCGACTCTGTACAGTGTGAACGGCTCCCAACACTGTCAAAACTAATTCGGAATAAAACTAGTATTGAAACTAAAGGATCAATACAAAAGAAAAATCATATAAATACAACCAATTTGGAACTTTCCTGAAGAGTTTTACACAGATATTTATCAGAACTATAAGACCACATCATGATGGTAAAGAATCATTTTGTGTTGCCAAAAGAGAAACATTATCAAGCCAATTTCTTAAAATCTAAAGCAACTTTAAAATGTTTTTATTGTGATAAAACTAAATAATTAAACTTAATATGGCAAAATGGCATTATATCACATTACATCAGTGTTTCTCAATCTGTGGTCCAGCTCCTTCAGGTGGGACTGGGTCATCTGCAGTTTGTGGGTGTGGCTCATTTACAGCATCTGACCCACTTTTTGTCCTTTGGATCATTTCAGTTTAGAAACACTGTGCAAATGATGTAGTCCACTTATAGACCTGGTTTAGACCTGGTTTAGACCTGGTTTAGACCTGGTTCAGACCTGGTTCAGACCAGGTTTAGACCTGGTTTAGACCTGGTTTAGACCTGGTTTAGACCTGGTTTAGACCTGGTTTAGACCTGGTTTAGACCTGGTTTAGACCTGGTTCAGACCTGGTTCAGACCAGGTTCAGACCTGGTTTTGACCCTGGTTTTGACTGGTTTAGACCTGGTTCAACCCGGGTTTAGACCTGGTTGAGATCTGGTTTAGACCTGGTTCATACCTGGTTTTGACCTGGTTTTGACCTGGTTTAGACCTGGTTCAACCCGGGTTTAGACCTGGTTGAGATCTGGTTTAGACCTGGTTCATACCTGGTTTTGACCTGGTTTTGACCTGGTTTAGACCTGGTTCAGACCTGGTTTAGACCTGGTTTAGACCTCGTTCAGACCTGGTTTAGAGCTGGTTTTGACCTGGTTCAGACCTGGTTCAGACCAGGTCTACACCTTCTCTGTGGTGGACCTTGGTGTGAGTGGTTGGAGACCCACATCGTTACATCATGTAGTGTTGGAGTCTGCTCTTCACTGTGGCTCAGATGTTTGTCTGCAGCTCACACAGACCTTCAGCTTTGTGAGGTCAGGGCTCAGTTTGTTTAATGTCTCTCCTCACTCTTCACTGTCATGTTCAATACAAGCTACACACTGTCAAATCTTTATACTTTATTTATATTTATGCAATATTTAGTCTGTTCTTTATTTATTTATTTTTTGTGAGCTCGTCATGTGTACAGCTGCCTTCCTTACAACGTGTGAACTTCCCATGTCAAAAAATATATAAAAATAATAAAAATAATAAAAATTGTAAACACAATATTTCAATTCCTACATATCAGACATTGAAACAGGTTGAATCCACAGTCTGTATAAAGAAGTGGACTAAGTGAGTGTGACGTCACCCACAGCGTTCGGCTCCAAATGAGCCTCATGGAGCAGCAGTTATAGGGGCCAATTTGGAGCCATGTTGCATATTAAGAATTCCAAACATTTTAAGAGTCTGACAGCAGCAGTTACAGAGAGAGAGGCCACTGTTTTCCAATGTAAAATGAACTGGAGCCAGAGTCGATGGAGCCAGAAGTGCGCCCATGATCACTTCTGTTGAGTGTTTATGTTGAGTGTTTGTGTTGGGTGTTTGTGTTGGGTGTGTGTGGTGTTTGTGTTGGGTGTGTGTGTTGGGTGTGTGTGTTGAGTGTAGTGTTTGTGTTGAGTGTTTGTTGAGTGTTTGTGTTGAGTGTTTGTGTTGGGTGTAGACTAGGCTGTGGTGTTTGTGTTGAGTGTGTGTTGAGTTTGTGTTGAGTGTGGTGTTTGTGTTGAGTGTGGTGTTTGTGTTGAGTGTGGTGTTTGTGTGGTGTGTGTGTTGAGTGTTTGTGGTGGGTGTGGTGTGTGTGTTGAGTGTTTGTGTGGTGTGTGTGTTGAGTGTGTGTTGGGTGTGGTGTGTGTGTTGGGTGTGGTGTGTGTGTTGAGCGTGCGTTGAGTGCGTTGGGCGCAGACGAGGCCGCGGCGTAGCGGGTCACATTCATCACTTACTGGAGCGAGCGGCGTCCTCAGTAGAGTCCTGTTTGGATGCATTACTGCCGCGCCTCACCAGACACTTTACATTTGCCTATTAAGTGTGATAGATTTCTTCTATACAACAAAAGGATGCTTCTCGGTTTACAAAGCTAAACTCCCCATTCCAGAGTCGCATTGATCCCGGCGTTCCCGAGCGCACGGGGGCGTTCCTCAATAACAGACGCTAATTTGCAGAAAGCGCCGGAGCCGCTACAGTTCGGCGCGAGCCGTGTTCCTCTCCCCAGACGGAGCCAACGTGTTATTATCTGACAGAGGAACACCGAATCAATCTAGTGCTCGGTGAAGCATTACGACTTTAAGAACACGTGCTAAATATACCTTAGAGCCTACGATAGGAGCCATTGTGGAGATGTGAAAGCAGTTATTACACAGACATGTACTGACCCATCTGACAGGTTCATCACACAAAATGAAATCAGCCATGCTTAAAGAATCCAACCAATCGACGCACGAGGAATTTATGTAACTTTGCAAACTTCAGAGTCCAAGAAACTCATAATGTCTCCAACTTTATACGGGTTTGATTCAATAACCACATCATATCCTGGGAAAGTATTAGATTTCGTATTTTGCTTTATACGGCACAAATGCATAGACTGTATTTACTGCAGACAGCGATCAATAACATCACCGGTTTGGCAGCACACATCACGAACGGCTCCGTCCCCACAGCACGGCTCTATCTGCAAAGCGCCTTTTAAACAAATCAACTCTTCCATGTTATCGAGCCCAATATTTTCCACCATAATCCATTTTAACATTTACATTTACAATCCAATAGGGGGCAGCGTCGTTTGGGCTTTGGTTGTTTTTCGGACAAAAGGGGTTCATTTATACAAAGAAGAAGAAACACGGCAACAAGCACAGAAAAAAAACCATATGTGACACTATGGAAAGGGTGGGTCAAAGCAAAAGTCTGTCCAGCCATAGTCCTGATGTGAGCGCGTGCAGAAGGGCTGGTCACTGAGCGCGTGCAGAAGGGCTGGTCACTGAGCGCGTGCAGAAGGGCTAGTCACTGTTCAGATATGAACATGCTGTGTTTATCTTCATATCTATCAGAATCATAATGTTCACAAAATGTATAAAAAGTATAAATATAATCTGAATTTCTGTCCTCTGTTTTGTGAGTGCAAAGTCACTTTTCACTGTCACAGGAGCCATAGACTGTTTATATAAATGGACATTGCTAACCTGCTACCCAACGATCATGGTGCACTTCCGGCTCCAATCGACTCTGGCTCCAGTTCACTGTGTTAAACTCCGCCCCTCTCTCTGTACCTGCTGCTGTCAGACTCATGTTGGTCTTAAATGTTCGTATTAACCCTCTACATGATCCTGGGGTTTTTATTTCACTATTGTGTCTGTAAATCAACATATGAACATTAATAACAGACAAATCAGGCGCCTTCTTTCCCCGAGGTCGCTCCCCCCCGAAGGTCACTCCCGCTAGCGTTAGCAACAGGTTTGATTGACAGATTTGCTAAAAGCCCACGCCCTGCTAAACCAGAGGTGCGAGCGGGAAGGGGCGTTACCTTCAACAGCCTCGCTCTGGATTGGCTCTTTGGTTGTTATGATACTCGTGGTCAAAATTCCAAATATGGAACTCTGCTCCACATTGTCCCTGTAACTGCTCCGGCCTCGATGAGCTTCATCTGGAGCCGAACTCTGTGGAGACGTCACACTCACTCAGTCACGTCTTTACACAGTCTGTGCTCAGGACTCACAAAGTAACAAACTTGTAATAAAAAGTGTTATAATGTTTTTGAGCCATTGTTGATGTCAAAATATGTTCTGTAGGAGTAATATTATAATGTTTGTTTTTTTAATACCACAGACGTATTTTAGGTTTACAGCTTCCAGCCGAGGAAGCTCAGAACCAATGTTTGGAGATACATTTTTAAATGTAACAATTCAAATAAACAAAATTCTACATACATTTATATTCTTAAACAGAATGTGGGTCATTCAAGAGTTAAAACGGGTGAAGAGTTTTTGGGTCTGGCTGGAAAAGCTAGAAAAAAAGACAAAAAAAACTCTGAATAAAAGTACGTGTTGTCATGGTGATTAGTGAATAAAAGTACGTGTTGTCATGGTGATTAGTGAGCAAAAGCAGGTGTTGTCATGGTGATTAGTGAATAAAAGTACGTGTTGTCATGGTGATTAGTGAATAAAAGTACGTGTTGTCATGGTGATTAGTGAATAAAAGTGCGTGTTGTCATGGTGATTAGTGAATAAAAGTGCGTGTTGTCATGGTGATTAGTGAATAAAAGTGCGTGTTGTCATGGTGATTAGTGAATAAAAGTGCGTGTTGTCATGGTGATTAGTGAATAAAAGTGCGTGTTGTCATGGTGATTAGTGAATAAAAGTGCGTGTTGTCATGGTGATTAGTGAATAAAAGTGCGTGTTGTCATGGTGATTAGTGAATAAAAGTGCGTGTTGTCATGGTGATTAGTGAATAAAAGTGCGTGTTGTCATGGTGATTAGTGAGTAAAAATCAGGTGTTGTCTGGTGATTAGTGAACAAAAGTAGGTGTTGTCATGGTGATTAGTGAATAAAAGTAGGTGTTGTCATGGTGATTAGTGACATTAGTGACACACAGTCAGCAGGCGTCAGCTCCATTCACTTCAGCGCTTTATAAAGCAGCACATTCACTCGAGATACAGCTCCTGTTTACTTCCCCGAGCCTCACACCTTCTGTTGCGGGACATCCCGCTGTGGGCAGTGATCCGAGGTCAGCTCCGTGGCCTCGGGGCGGGAGCGAGGATGAGGAGAGGATGAGGAGAGGATGAAGAGGAGTTGTATTTGGACCTTATAGACAGCAGCAGACTCTTGCTACCTTCTGCCCACAACAAGGAGCCTTCCCGGAGGCATCGCTCTCAAAACCAGGTCTTTGAAGCACCTCCAGAACTGGGCTGAGGTACTGGGCTCTGTTTGGGCATCCCACGCCATCGTCACGGAGACGCCCTGAGCGTATCTGCTTCAGCTGTACTTCACCGTTATCAAAACAAAGTGCAAATAAAACAGGGCAATGATTTTATCCGGTAAAGATTAATGCCACGGACCCATCTCCACGGCGTCGGCTCAGATTTACAGGCACAAAAACGCTGAAGCATTTGCACGTCGCAAAAGGAGGGCAGATTCATTTCTAAATTGGCACGAGGCTCTTTTCTGCAGATGAAAGCTGCAAATGAGAAAGTCTGGACTCCTGCCTGGGACGGAGATCTACACTTATGAATAATGCCTTTTCTCAATCGTCAACTCTCTTCTACTAAAGTGGATTAGACCAGCACCTGCGCGGCTCCCCCACAGAGGGCGGCGTCCCCCGGGACCCCCCTCCGCACACAGCTCTGTCACGTCTGACTCCGCCTCCGCCGGCCCCTGTGATTTACACACGGCACTAATCAGGAAATGGCTCTTGTGCAAATGAAAACCATAGATCTGTACAGTAACGGGGCAGATATTATTTTAGCTCCCATCACTCATTTCTGAATATGCAAAAGATCATAAATGTTTAACGCTGCAGCTGCAGATAAAACTATGGGTCAATGGGGCAGACGCAGAGACCTGAGACTGGGTCAAACGCTGGGAAGCTTTCTGTTCAATTTAAAGTCACACCGTGTAACTTTCTGGAGGTGGGACCGGGTCACCTGACTGATTCCATGGAACATTCTCCATGGAGACTGTCCAATTATCCATATTTAAATTTTAGTCTATTTTTTTACTGAAAGTTACACGGTGGGGCTTTAAATATTTTGAGTAGCGCTTGTGGCATGTGTGATTCTCAGACATCAGGCTGGTCACAGAGGGGACACTCCTCTAAGCTCTGTGCTCCCACTGAACACAGGACAATGGCTGTGTTTGGTATCGATCCCCCACACGACAGCAGCCAAGGACCACCGCCATCACGGTTAGAACATAACACAGCTCCAGGCACACGCAGGGGGACCACGCACACGTCCGCCCTCCAGACCCGTGGGACCACGCACACGTCCACCCTCCAGACCCGTGGGACCACGCACACGTCCTGGGACCACGCACACGTCACGGGACCACGCACACGTCCGCCCTCCAGATCCATCAGGCAAATCACTTCCAGCAAATGAGAATGAATTCATTGAGCCTTACCTGTTCCGTTGGCTGTGTTTGCTATAGAAGAGAGGACACACAGCTAAGCAGCTTTGAGATACAAGTGCATTCAAACAGATGTAGGATTCACTGTAGACTCTTTAAGGGTCAAGGGGTTAAAGGTCACTCACCACTGGAGCAGTCCAGTCCTCCCCAGCCCGGCTCGCACTGGCACGTGTCCGGAGAGACGCAGCGGCCGTGGACGCACTCCTCCGAGCACAGAGCTGCGGACGAGACGAGGATATTCACTTCAATGAGTCCGGCTTAAATAACACGAGGCTCATTTACATCATCACGGTCACATTTTTATACAGCGCTTTCCACCTTCAAGGCTCAAACCCACTCACCCACTCACCCACTCACCCATTCACACACCGGTGCACACAGACACTGGGGGCGAGGCGGGGGAAGTGTCTTGCCCAAGGACACAACGACAGTATTCATCTGTGGGAACCTTTGTTGTGATGACGTTTACGGCGTCGTCAGCTCCATTGGACACCGCAGTTTTCTAACGTGGAAGTCAGAGACTTGTTTCTTTTATGAAGTGGTTTTAGATGAATATTGTGATTTAAAATGTGTAAATTATAACAGAATTATCCACAGTGTCACAGATTGGAACCATAGAGACATGAGAACCACAGGACTGATTTAAAAATGTGTAAATTATAACATAATGATCCACAGGGGTCAGAGGTCAGAACTATAGAGACCATGATGCATCTGGACTGTCTTACAGTAGTTTCACCAAATCTACTTGAGTCACTTCTTGAGCCACTACTTCACACTTCACTTTGAGTAATATTGTTTAGAAGTAACACTGGATACACCTCCTCGTCCCTCCTCGGCCTCTGGACGTACAGGGCCCTGAAGGTCACACTCTGTTTATTGGGTTAAATAAGAGGAGCCTCTCCAGGCGACTGCGGTTAGATTTTAAATATTTGCTCCAGTTTTCAGTGCAAATAGTGAGGATTACGTTGTGTTGTTTATGAATGTTTTTTTAATATACCGTCCGTCTGCTGGACGCCTCAAAGTGCCTGTTCTGTTCACTCCTTCCACTGGTTTGAAAATGTAGAAAGGGATTAATGCAGTAAAACTTTCAGCAGTGCAATAAACTTTAGATTTATACAACGTACTTTTGGAGGTGAACTGAAAGCTGTTTGTGTTTGGCACCGAGATGGAGATGTGTAATTAGGAAACTTTACTTAAACACACAATATAAAACTCTATTTATAACAAGACACAGGGAGTTAAGGAAATCCAAATCTGACTCCACAATCTCCACTATTTTTTCACTCAAAATGCACTAATGGGATTTTAGTGAAGATCCATCCAAAACATGAGTGAGTTTAGGGCTGTAGTCGACTTAAGACATGAGGTGATTCATCGACTGGCAAAAGCTCTTCAAATGATCATGATCTGACTCAAAAACTGTTTATGCAGAAGTCCAAGTAAACAGCATTTTTACAAGAGAAAAGGACAATGAAACTGTCCAGTTACTTCCAAAACTCCAGTAAAACCCACTCCAGTATTTAACTTCCTGCTATGGTCCCATCGACTGTTTATATAAATGGACATAGCTAACCTGCTAGCTGTTCCAAACAGGAAGTGATCATGGGCACGTGTTCCAGCTCCATCGGCTCCAATTCACTTTCTGTGTTAAACTCCGCCCCTCTCTCTGTACCTGCTGCTGTCAGACTCATGTTGGTCTTAAATGTTCGTATTAACCCTCTACATGATCCTGGGGTTTTTATTTCACTATTGTGTCTGTAAATCAACATATGAACATTAATAACAGACAAATCAGGAGCTTCTTTCCTCGAGGTCGCTCCCACTAGCGTTAGCAACAGGTTTGATTGACAGCGTTGCTATGCGCCTGCTCCGACAGACCAGCGGTGTGGGTGGGAAGGGGCGTTACCTTAAACAGCCTGGCTCCTGATTGGCTCTTTGGCTGCTATGATGCCCGTGGTCAGAATTCCAAATATAAAACTCGGCCCCAAATTCCCCCCATAACTTCTAACCTCGCATCATGAGCTTCATTTGACTGGAGCTGAACGCTGTAGGTGACGTCACACTCGCCTCACACCCCCCTGTGGTCATTAGTCGTACGTAATGACCACAAGACGTATAATTTTATTTAAAACCTATTTCTGAAACTTTATAAACCCCAAAGTTATTAAAACGTTTCAGAGAATCTTGTGTTTTAAATGGCCTTTTTGGATTTAACACACCACATTATAGATAATAGTTAGCACGTAGCTAGTTAGCATGTAGCTGGTTAGCCTCGGCCTTTGAAAATGTACTTAACAATAATAATAATAATAATAATAACGGTGATATATATCGCAGTATCGTGCTGCGTCTGTTCTCCAGGTCTCAGTTATAACCTGGAGTCCTGGAGCTCTGTCGACTGGTGCTGGGAACAGGCCAACTCTCATTACACACACATTATAACGTCTCAGAGAGTTTCCAGGTTCTGCAAAATATATCTCAGATCTTTAAAGTCACTGTACCTGATTTTACTGTCTTAAAAATGTGAGCGAGTTCATTTTAAACAGTTTGGTCCAAAGTTACTCCTCACTTCTGCTTCAGAACATCCTCATGTGTCACTGTGATGAGTTTATCAGCTCTTTTCACAGCAGAGACCAGTCCAGACTTTTACTGTGACAGGAAAGCTAAAAACACTTAGCATGCTAACACCCACTTCGTGATTATAGAACAATAAAATGCTTTCTAATTAGATGCAGACAGCGCGCAGCAGATTTATTTTGACCTTGATAGCTGCTTATACGATATATCTGCACTGGGACAGGACACAGTTTGCAACAACATCAGGTACAGGCCCTAAAAATCAACACAAACGAGAATGTGACCTGCTCTGACCCGCACTGACCCGCTCTGACCCGCTCTGACCCGTTCTGACCCGCTCTGACCCGTTCTGACCCGCTCTGACCCGTTCTGACCCGCTCTGACCCGTTCTGACCCGCTCTGACCCGTTCTGACCCGCTCTGACCCGTTCTGACCCGCTCTGACCCGTTCTGACCCGCTCTGACCCGTTCTGACCCGCTCTGACCCGTTCTGACCCGCTCTGACCCGTTCTGACCCGCTCTGACCCGTTCTGACCCGCTCTGACCCGTTCTGACCCGCTCTGACCCGTTCTGACCCGCTCTGACCCGTTCTGACCCGCTCTGACCCGTTCTGACCCGCTCTGACCCGTTCTGACCCGCTCTGACCCGTTCTGACCCGCTCTGACCCGTTCTGACCCGCTCTGACCCGTTCTGACCCGCTCTGACCCGTTCTGACCCGCTCTGACCCGTTCTGACCCGCTCTGACCCGTTCTGACCCGCTCTGACCCGTTCTGACCCGCTCTGACCCGTTCTGACCCGCTCTGACCCGTTCTGACCCGCTCTGACCCGTTCTGACCCGCTCTGACCCGTTCTGACCCGCTCTGACCCGTTCTGCTCACAGTGATCATAAAAGGTCCATGTGACTCTATTCTCTGA